>JZKD02S1912319.1:13656-44191 GCA_000966675.3 Picea glauca
AATGACAACTCATTGATCCATCTTCATCTATGCATTCTCATCAAGGACAATACATATTATATTACATCAATCATAAATAAATCAATCCTTTGACATCAATCAATCACTTGACATCCATCAATCAAACCATTGGCATCAATGACAACATGATCCAACAACATAAGCAATGCTCAAGCCCAGGTTCCCATCGATTTTGACCATTCAAGGTATCAAGGCTGACGTTTGTTCTAAGGAACAAGGAGGTGTCTACATCCCTCCTATCACAAGCAAGACCACGCCTACTATGCTAAAGGATACATTAATCAATCCAAACACAATAGCTTCAATAAAAGTGAAACATGAACTAGAACCTTCATGACAAGAGAAAAATAATCAATCATGCGATTACAATACAATTTACAACATTAATTTCAATCATCATCATCAAGATCATCGGGAAAGGCATGACCCAAAGCCAGGTTATCATACACACTCATTGATGGAATCGTGCCGCCTCATTGCGACAAGCACAATAGTAACTAAGACGCAAACTTAAACAATCCTAAACCTTTAATTCATGACACAAAAAACAAATGCTAGAGTCCAAACTTAACTGTCACACCTTACACGAAATCTATAAATGAGAGCACTCCAATCAATTGAGCTAAACGTGGTGCAAGGTAACTATATTCAATACAGGTTTAAAATGGCGCAACAATCTATATGTATCTAATTAACATTTTACCCTCATAAGACCATTCAAGCACATTATATCCAACCTCAACCTAAAGTTAAAAGCATATAATAACACTTACCTACCTTCTTTTAAAATATAACAAAGCTTAAACATGCTTAACTTCCTTAGTGCTAGTTATAACAATGCAATGCTTAACCTAAAATATAACAAAGCTTTTCCCAAATACACATATAACAATGCTCCTCTTAAAATATAACGATGCTTAATTAAAATATAATGATGCTTAATTTGAAATTATCACCATGCTTAACTTAAAATATAGCAATGCTTTCCTTAAATTATAAACTGTAACAATGCTTTTCCTAAAATATAAAATAAAACAATGCTATTCTTAAACTATAAGAGTGCTTAACTAAAATATAACAATGTCTTCCTTAAAATATCACACTGCTTAACTTATAATATAACTATGCTTTTCATAAAATATAAAATATTTGAGTGCTTTTCTTAAAAATAACAAGGCTTGATTTGCTTAATGCAAGTTATAAAAATAATAGAAAATCCATTAAAGGCAATTACAATATTTACTGCTATTCCCATGTTCTTTGACTTGGGGTCTTTTATAAACCATTAAAAAATTATTATATTTGCTTATAATTACGCCGAAAGGTGTACACCTATTGACAATGGGCACAATTAATGATCTTTTAACCTTATTTAACCTTAAACCTTAATCTGATCGCTATGCATTGAAGATGCTAGCATATTCTTAGTCGTCCTCCAAAATCAAAGAGTCAGATTTATTGTTCATAACTTTTTTGCATTTATCAAGACACAGTTAACATATTTACTTTTTAACATTTACCTAATCACATTAAAAAATTACTGTAAGATATGTAATTGCCAAATTTAAATGATTAAATAAGATGCCAAACATTTCATATTACCACAGACAAATTACAAATTACCACAGAACTTTTATGGCAAGCATTCTTAACTGACCTTTCGACATTCTCAGCCGTGAGTTAGCGACTGTGATAGTATATATTCCTTCTGCGTGTTCATAAATTGACGCGCTGTTCTGGAACCATCAAATATTAAAGGTCTGTTGTAATTTATGCTTCCATTCACCTGTTCCTACCCTAGGCGCTCTTCTAACAATCAGCAAAACAATTATAAATTATACTGCCATTATATGGCGCTGTGATAAATTCACCTGTTCCCACATTGCGTTGTTCTAAACAATCAATTATTAAAAGAAGTTAACATAGATTCCCACGTTGTTGCCAATCCGACCGTCCCTATGTAAAATCTAATCCTGATTTAGTTAACTGTTATAAGGTAAGGCAAGATAGTTTAGAAACTGTGATTTAATCAACTTAAATTGAAACTGGTCTACTATCGCCAGGATGGTTAGATACACCAAGTTGTGTTTCGATGACTACTTCAAACACGGTAATATTAAACTCTGCAGTAAACAAGGAATTGTTGTGTAGCAAAAACATGAACTATCGATGGAATTAAACCAATAATCTATGAGTAATAAAAATCAAGGGTAAATAAAATCTCTGTGTATTATTTAAACTCACTTGTAATTAATCAAAAGGATATTAAACTATAAATCGCTTCTAGGTATGAAAACTTTACACTACCCAACATTAAATCACAATTAAAGGTTTAAAAGAACGCAGGTAATAATTGCAGCATTAACCAAAACATAGTCCAAGGAGTGAATCCCCCTCATGCTATCCACTGCTAAGGTTCTGGCCCAAAATTTAAGGTCCAAATATTAACAAAACACAGTCCCGTAAATGAATCGCATTAAAGGATTATAAAAACACATGCAAAAATCTAACAAGCACAACTATCGCTGTGCCACAGGAATATAAGAAAGAAAGAAGACAACTGGAATGAATGATGGTTGCTGTGATGCCATAAATTGGACTACAGATAATTAAATAAGGAGCACTCTGTGTGCAATGGAGACCATAAACACAGATGGAGGTAGTCTCTCTTAGGGGAAATCATAAAGCCTTACATTAACAACAAACGCATAGCAAGGAACCCAACATTTATACCATCTAGATGTAAATCAGCATGCAATCAACTAAATAAATTTGCAAAATTTAGACGTGTGTACCTTGAACGAAGGCGAAGGTCCCTCTTCTGTTATCCCACACTCATGCTCTGTCCTACTTCTATTTTCCAACTGTTGAGACCTCACCGGTACCTCCCAGCCAACACTAGGGATACTCTTTTTCCCCTGAGCCCCTCGAGCCGCAAAGGGGACACACACACAATACCAAAGAATGCTATCTCCCAGATCACTTCGCAAGGTCGAGCTACCACTCATTACCTAAGCTGGGTATCCCAACTCCCACAAGAGAAATTCACTCAAGATAAAATTATGGCAATGTAACCTTACACAAACCAGACGTGATCCATACTCCTCCTCCACCATCCTTTTTATAGAGTTTTCTTAGTGATTATTTTCCCAAACCCTCATTAGATTATTTTTATTAAATTTAATTAGGACAAACCTCCCTCGTACACATGTCACCTGATCTCTTAGTTGCACCAGAAAATCAATTTATTAATTAATTAAATTTTCCTATTTCCCTCACCCACCTAAAAGCATTCCTAAAAACGCAGTGTCCCTTTATTCCCTTACAAATTCTTAAATGACCTACGCCTTACTTAAATCCTAGTTGAGTTCACAAATAGAAAGTGCCAAAGGATAGATTCCCTACTAGGTTAGACATTCCCCTTTTTCTTTAAGTTTCCCCTTTTTATAACTAAGTTCAGAATTAGCAGGTTTAGACAAAAACAACCAATTACCCCTTTTATTAATTAAACCTTTATTAAAATTTCTACTCTAATTATTAATGCTTGAATTTTCTTTACCCCCTTCTTGTTACATGTCTAATTAGTTTTTTTTTTTGTTCAAAGGTTCTACTTAGACATAGGTTTTAAATTCACTAGGCTTGGCGATAGTTCTTAAGGGAAAAAAATGTTATTCAACTTTACTCATCACATCATTCATTTTAAGGTTGACCAAGTCCTAAGGAGGCATAATTTTCTAGGCACTAGGTTTATTAACTTACTATGGTTAAAATCTTGACGTGCCCTTCAGGACGCACTATGTTCTCAAAGGGTTCCACTCATCTCTTTCTGTTTTATTTGTGCGACGTGCCCTTCAAGACACACTACATGCTCCAAGGGTGCCACTCGCCTCTTGACTAAATTTGGTAGACGTCAAACCCCTGGAGTCAATTCTCTGTCAGGTGATCTTCTGGGAGACTAAGGGCCTCTAAGGAATAAAGACCCTGCCTTATTGCACACCCCTTAGAATCATCGTGAGAGACTTCCACAGTCTTCCCTCACGTCATCGTGGATCTCTCAAACTAGGTAATTTTTAACCTATAGTTCGATCCATGACGAGAGTGCTAGTAGGCTATGGCAAGGCTGCTTCCACACCTCTCCCTCAATGTCTCTGGTTGTCGTGCGTGACCCCTTTACTCCTATGTGAGTCTGGTTAGTAAGCTACCATCAACCTGCATCCATCAACAAAACGTGTCATCTATAACAATCAACATCATAATATCTAGTCATATGTCACAACTGTAATATCAAGAACATCCAAACCATAACAGTCCACTCCCTGACTTGATCCAGAGTCCAAGGAGATCCATCGATGCCGTCGACATCCTCTAACATCCAGAGTCCTGCACACTCAAGAAAACCCAGTCAATAGCACTTGTCGATATAAATATAGCAAAATAACATGTCATCAAATACACAACATCTCATAGGCATAATCAAAACAACCAATCGTATAATGGACCGGATCACTTGCATGCAAGTGTCCTCAAAGAATAAGTACGATCAGGTGTGCACAAGAGCAGGATGTTACATACACCCCCTCTTGTTTTAAACTTCATCTTGAAGTTTCACAGTATATAAGTGCCGAAATAAATATCTCATAATGTCTATATTCCTAGCTATCAAACAAAAATGGAAACTACTGATGCATATCATATGTGTCCTCCCAGGTCGTCGAGTGCAAACTATAGTTTTCCCAGTGGACCTTGACCTGATCTACTGTTTGATGCCATAGCTGTCGAATGTGATGGTATAGAATGTGGATGGGATCCTCCGTGAGTGCACTCTCATCCGATACCTGCAAGGAACTCATGTCAATAACATGTGTAGGATCACTAACATAATGTCTCAAAACATATACGTGAAAAACATCGTGCATACGCCTGAAAGAATCAATAAAGGCTAATTGATAGGCCACGAGCCCCTTCCTTTCCACAATCTCGAAGTGTCCCATGAACCTAGGAGAGAGTTTAGCACTCTTTCTAAACTTGATCGAACTGTTATGATATTTCACTCGCAAGAAGACTCGATCGCCAAATTGATAACTACAGTTGACACGATGTGCATCAGCGTAAATCTTCTACCGAACCTGCACTTCCTTAATCCTTTGTCTTATTGTTTTCATTTGATCTTCCATTTCTTGGATCTATTCTAGCCCCACCAAGACCCTATCCTCAAGCCGATCCCAACTCAAAGGTGTCTGACACGGTCGCTCGTAAGGAAACTCGAATGGCGCTATCTTAATGGTGCTTTGATAACTGTTGTTGTATGCAGACTCTACTAGTGGAAATAACTCTTCCCAACGCTTCTATTGGTCCATCAAGTACATACACAACATATCCTTCAAGATTTGGTTTGTTCTTTCGGTCTCCCTGTATGTCTCTGGGTGATATGCGGTACTAAAATTAAGTTGGGTTCCCAAGGCCTCTTGGAAACTAGTCCAAAATCGTCCTGTAAACATCGATTTTTGATCAGATATAATTCTCTTAGGCACGCCATGAAACCTCACTATCTCACTGATGAAAACTCTAGCTATGTCAGGTGCTTGATATGTCATACACACATGAATAAAATGATCACTCTTCATCAGAGTGTCGACTACCAAAAAAATCGAGTCATGTCTCCTTGTCATCAGTGGCAATCCAACAATGAAATCACTTGTAATTAATCAAAAGGGTATTAAAATATAAGTCGATTCCTAGTATGAGAATGTTACATTGCCCAACATTAAATCACAATTAAAGGTTTGAAAAAAGGTAGGTAATAATTGCAGCATTAACTAAAACACAATCCAAGGAGTGAATCCCCCTCATGCTATCCACTGCTAAGGTTCTGACCCAAAATTTAAAGCAGTAAGTCCAAATATAAACAAAACACAGTCTTGTAAATGAATCACATTAAAGGATTATAAAAATGCATGCCAAAATGTGATAGGCGCAACTATCGCTGCACCATAGGAATATAAGAAAGCAAGAAGACAACTGGAATGAATGATGGTCTTTGCACTACCAGAAATTGGACTATTGATAATTAAAAAAGGAGCGCTCTGTGTGCAATGGAGACCATAAATGAAGATGGAGGTAGTCTCTCTTGGGGGAAATCATAAAGCCTTACATTAACAAAAAATGTAGAGAAAGGAACCCAAAATTTATACCATCTAGATGTAAATCAACATGCAATCAACTAAATAAATTTACGAAATTTAGATGTGTGTACCTTGAGTGAAGGCGAAAGTCCTGTTGCTACTATCCCACGCTCACGCTCTATCGTGATCCTGATTGCTAACTGTTGAGACCTCACCGGTACCTCCCAACCAATGCTAGGGATACTCTTCTTTCCCATGAGCCCCCCGAGCCGCAAAGGGGCCACACACAAAATACCAGAGAATGCTAGCTCCCAACTTACCTCGCAAGGTCAAGCTACCACTCATTACCCAAGCTGGGTATCCCAACTCCCACAAGAGAAATTCAGTCAAGATAAAATTCCGGCAGCGTGACCTTACACAAACCAGACGTGATCCATACTCCTCCTCCACCATGCTTTTTATAGAGTTTTCTTAGTGATTAGTTTCCCAAACCCTCATTAGATTATTTTATTAAATTTAATTAGGACAAACCTCCCCGTACACATGTCACCCAATCCCTTAGTTGCACCAGAAAATCAATTTATTAATTAATTAAATTTCCCTATTTCCCTCACCCACCTAAAAGCGTTCCTAAAAGCACTCCTTGGTGTCTCTTTATTCCCTTACAAATTCTTAAATGACTTACACCTTAATTAAAGCCTAGTTGAGTTCACAAATAGAAAGTTCCAAAGGCTAGATTCCCTACTAAGTTAGACATTCCACTTTTTCTTTAAGTTTCCCCTTTTTATAACTAAGTTCAGAATTAACAAGTTTAGACAAAAACAACCAATTACCCCTTTTATTAATTAAACCTTTATTAAAATTTCTACTTTAATTATTAATGCTTGAATTTTCTTTACCCCCTTCTTGTTACATGTCTAATTAGTTTTTTTTTTTGTTCAAAGGTTCTACTTAGACCTAGGTTTTAAATTCACTAGGCTTGGCGACAGTTCTTAAGGGAAAAAATTGTTATTAAACTTTACTCATCGCATCATTCATTTTAAGGCCGACCAGGTCCTAAGGAGGCATAGTTTTATAGGAACTAGGTTTATTAACTTAACACGGTTAAAATAGCGACATTCCCTTTAGGACGCACTACATGCTCCAAGGGTGCCACTCTCCTCTTTCCATTTTATTTGTGTGACGTGCCCTTCAAGATGCACTACATGCTCCAAGGGTGCCACTCACCTCTTGATTGAATTTGGTAGACGTCAAACCCCTGGAGTCAATACTCCATTAGGTGATCTTGTGGGAGACTAAGGGCCTCTAAGGAATAAGGACCCTACCTTATTACGTGCCCCTTAGAATCATTGTGAGTGACTGTCAGAGTCTTCCCTCACGACATCATGGATTTCTCAAGCTAGGTAATCGTTAACCTACAGTTCGAGCCATAGCAAGAGTGCTAGTAGGATGTGGCAGGGATGCTGCCACACCTCTCCCTCAATGTCTCTAGTTGTTGTGTGTGCCCCCTTTACTCCTATGTGAGTCTGGTTAGCAAGCTACCGTCAACCTGCATCCATCAACAAAACATGTCAGCTATAACAATCAACATCATAATATCTAGTCATATGTCACATTTGTAATATCAAGAACATCCAAACCGTAACAATCCACTCCTTGAATCGATCAAGAGTCCAAGGAGATCCATCGATGCCATCATCATCCTATAACATCCAGAGTCCTGCATACTCAGGATAACCCAATCAATAGAACATGTTGATATAAATATAGCAAAATAACATGTCATCAAATCCACAACATCTCATAGGCATAATCAAAACAACTAATTGTATAATGGACTGGATCACTTGCACACAAGTGTGCTCAAAGAATAAGTCCGATCAGGTGTGTGCAAGAGAGGGATGTTACACTTAGCTTCTTCAAGTTGAGTCTTTAGAATGTTGACCATTTCTTTTGTTTATTCTAATTCTTCTGTGCATTTATTGAGTTTTTCTTATGCCTTCAACTTGTTCATTTCTTTTATTAGATCAAAAACTTTAGTAGTTAATATATTGATATATTCTTCTTTGTTTTCTAGATGAATCTTTTGTTCTTGCTCTTCGTGGTTGTTAGATTGATATAAATGTTGTAGTGGCAACATATCTTTCTTTTGAATTTTCTCCAACTCTTCTAGAGTGCACATAGTTGTGTATTCGATATTATCAAGAGCCTCCACAAGAACTTCAATATATATACCATTTCCTAGTTCCATGCGAATCTCTTCTAATGCAACTATAACATCAGTCTTAAGATTCAATATTTTTTCTTCAGTGATTACTCATGTATGCATCAATTCCTTGATGGAGCTGTCTTCTTCATTGATGACTAGGGATTGCATCAATTCCTTGTTTGAGTTGTCTTCTTCTTTGATGAATGGGAATTGCATGGATTCCTTGTTTAAGTTGTCTTCTTTATTAATGACTGGGGATTGCATCAATTTCTTGTTTGATTTGTCTTCTTTATTGATGACTGGGGATTGCATCAATTCCTTGATGATATTGTCTTCTTTTTTTGTGTTTTGTACTTTACTATGATAAGAACTCTCTATATGAAGCCATAATACTTTAGTAGAAGTGCAATGCCCCATATTTTCTTTGATTCGGTGTGACACTCCATTCTGGATTGATTTTAATGCCATTGAATTGTTTCTATTTACTTCTTTTGTAGTTTTGGATTTGTTCGTTGATGTAGTTAAGTACCAAGGCTTACTTACTAATGAGTCCCAAACTCTAGATCCTCTTAACTTCATATGTATTTTCATTCTTTCCCTCCATGAAGATTATTCTGTTCCATCAAATAAAGGAGATTTATTTGTGGAGAAATCCATTTGTTCATCCATTTGCATTGATGCAGGAGCATCGTCAGCAAGCATACATGGACAAACAACTCAATGCCTTAGTGCGCCTTTGAATCAATTCAAAATCTTAACAATGGCATTTCCTGCAAATCTTTTGTTGAACTGATTGAAAATTGAAGAAGATCAAAACGCTTGGGAGTTGAATGATCATGAGTGATTTGGGAGTTTCACTCCTAGACTTTAATGTAACAGAACTTAAGTGGTAGTTTTTTTTTTTTTTTTTTTTTTTTAATATTTTTTTTTCTCTGGAGTAGATAGGTAGTCGGAGGGAACCCTAAGAGCCCTTTTTGATAAATAGGGGTGTTGTATGCCTGAATGAGGCTGCTGCCAATCAGTAGGAGATTGATGTGATTTAGTTGTTGCTGAATTTTTAGTTATTGTTTTATCATAGTTATAGCCATTTACATTTGAATGAATATAACAAAGGAAAATTGATCCAATGCATGGTGTTGCTACTATTTACAGTTCCTTGTTCTTTTATGTTTTCATGAATGAATGAGTTATGTTATTGAGTATATGAAACAATGAAGTGTTTGGATAAGTTTCAATTGTTTTCTTCATTGAGTTCATGCAAGGTGTGCATACAGTCTGCAAGGAGTGCATTGACAGAGTCTGTTTCGACTTAGAAGCTCGGAAGAGATAGCGTGAAACTTCCATTTTCAAGGAGTGGAAAGAGACTGCTGCAAGGTGTGCACAATCGCCCACAAGAAGCTAAGTCTCGCGTAAGAATATGTTGCAAGGCGTGCACAGATAAAAAAATCCGAATAAGTGTTGAAGAAACCCTTTAAGGAGTTCAAACCTTGAAGAAAGGACAAGTACAGAGGAGTTAGTGGGAGAAATCCTTAAGGAAGGAGGGGATTTTAAGGTTTTTCTAGATAAGCTCTCAAGATCCATCCAGGAGAAGCAAAATCATTCCAGATTGTCGGATCCGAGAGAATTTGTGCGGTAGTTAGCCGTGGGTCCTTTCGTAAATTCATGAATTGGAGAAATTGGAGTGTAGAAGAGTGAAAAACACTGAGTTCCGAAGCCACAAAGAGATCCTAGCTATTGGCTGGAAGGTTGAGATGTGGCAGCGGATAAGTGAGTTTGGGAAAGAACAACTTCGAATAATTTGCACCAAGCAGATAATGATCTTTGTGAAACCACAAAGTGCAAAGTAGATCCAAGCCGTCCATTGGGATAAGACACATGGCATTGGGTTAGGCCCTTCACTACTTTGTTATTTGGAAGGAATGAAATTAGGGAGGAGTGGAGAATAACCTAAAGACCAAAACCCTTGAGCAGATCTAAGCCATCCATGGTTCAACAGACCTAGGCTTTCCATATAGAGGACAAGTGTTAGTAGGGGAAAGGGTTCGGAACATAGACACTTTGAGTAAAAAGGGTGTGTGCAACGTTCAGAACTCCCGAAGGCTAGAGTCTGAAGCAGATCGCAGCTGTTGGCTGTTGGATAGGAGAGAACCGTTGATTCTCGCATTAGACGTGTTCACGGTTCAGAGTTCGGGAAAAAGGGTTGCAACTGTAGTCAAAGCAGCCGAATTCCGAAGTCCGAAGCACTTGATGAGATTAAGCCCCAGGTCATAGTCCGAGGTCGCATGAGGAGAGGGGCTAGCAAAAAGTAGCTATCTCCTGAAATTTCAAAGATTAAGGAGCATTGAAGAAAGGGTCCGCAGGTTCCATATGTCTTGTGACTAAGGTGATAAAGGGCCTGTGTTAATTCAATTCAGGGCCAACAAGGTCTCAAGGAGATAATCTAGCTCAAAGATTTGAATATCCTTGATCGAGAGGTCACACAACCCTGAGGAGAGAAGGGGGGTCTACATCAAGTGGTATCGAAGCATGAAATTGTTTTCAGGTAGCGAAAAAGAGCTCGAAGTTGTACTATGTGTGTGAGAAATAATCAACATAATGCCACCGAGGAGATGTGTGGAGCCACCTATATTCAATCACGCTGTAGAAAGAGAAATGAGAGATAGTCATGCAATATTAGAGGTGATGGAAGCATCGCAGAGGAGAACACTTGATGCTGGGGAAATCAGTGATGCAGAAAGCGAAGAAATAGAAGTTGAAGAAGTTGCAGGGGAAAATGTTACCGATGAATGCTTTCTGAGAGCAATTGTTAAATTGGGAGCTAGAGAAAAGATATACATCCAATGTATGAAGGAAACTTGGATGCTGAAGAATTGCTAGATTGGATAAGATCCATAGAAAAATATTTCGACTATGAAGATGTTGATGATGAGAAGAAGGTGAGACATGCTGTCACCAGGTTGAAATGACATGAAACACTATGGTGGGATGAACTGCAGGCTGAGAGAAGAATTAAAGGAAAATAAATGATAAATAATTGGGACATAATGGTAGCCAAGATGAAGGCTAAATTCATACCCAAAGATTATCAGATAAATTTGTTCAGGAAGTTGCAAAACTTGAGACATAAGGGTATGATAGTGAAAGAGTACACAAAGGAGTTCTACAAGATAAATATTGGGACTGGAAAATGAGAGAAGGATGAGGAAAAGGTTGCTAGGTATATAAATGGCTTGAGGTATGAAATCCAGGATGAGATCAACATGATGTCGGTGAGGACAGTAGAGGAGGCATATCAATATGCACTGAAAGTAGAGGAGAAGTTGGCCAGAAAACAAAGCCAATGAGGAAGAGGTAGAATCTCAAACAGAGGTAAAGGAGTTTCCCATGACAAGGCACAAAAAACCAAAGACGAGACTGAGAAACCACATAGTCACTTAGAAAGAGGAGGAAGTTCAGGAGGAAGACAAGGTGGCGAAAGAAATTCTTCTAGAGGAAGAGGAATAAGCAGAGGAGGAGAGATAAGATGTTATGCATGTGGAAAGACATGACACATGTTTTGGGAACGTCCCTAGAAAAAGAAAGAAGGAGGTGAAGCTCACATTTCAAAAGCTCAGAAGCCGAATGTTGAAGCAGAAGGAGCAGAAGATGGAAGATCCCTGATGTTGAAGAAGGTTCTCTTGAAACCAGAGCCAAAGGTTGAAAAGCCAGTGTAGAGGAACAATTTGTTCAAGACTTCTTGCAAGACTAAAGACAGAGTATGCAAGGTGATAATTGACAGCGGGACCACTAATAATCTAGTGTCCACAGAGATGGCATATAAGTTGGAGCTAGAGACAAATGCACATCCAAATCCATATAAAGTCTCATGGTTGCAGAAAGGACACCAGGTAATGGTCACTAAAAAATGCCTCATTTAATTTAAAATATGAGGATATAGAGATGAAATTCTGTGTGATGTGATTCCCATGGATGTATGTCATGTTTTTTTTGGAAGACCATGACAATTTGACAAGAATTCCATTCATGATGGGAGAAAAAATACTTACACCTTGGAGAAGAATGGTAGGACACACATGTTGCTGCCAATAAAGGAGAAGAAAGTAAAAGAAGAATCCAACACAATCATACTTCTCATGAGTGGGAAGGAACTCCTGAGTGAAGTCAAGAAGGAACAAGAGATGTAGTTTGCTGTGGTGAGGAAACCCGAAGTTGTCCTTACAAGTACTTCTATGGATGACTTACCTGAAGAAGTTCAGGAGATGTTGGAGAATTTGCTGACATAGTAGTGGATGAGTTGCCTAACTCATTGCCACCCATGAGAAGCATCAACCATCATATTTATTTGATACCAGGAGCAAGTCTGTATAATAAAGAAGCATACATATTGACACCTCAAGAGAATGAGGAGGTAAAAAAACAAGTCCAGGAATTATTAGACAAGGGTTTGGTCAGAGAAAGTTTGAGTCCATGTGCAGTACCAACTATGTTGAGTCCAAAGAAGTATGGAGGATGGAGAATGTGTACGAACTCGAGAGCCATAAACAAGATCACCATCAAGTATAGATTTCCTTTGCCAAGAATGGATGACTTAATGAATTGCTTAAGTGGAGCAATTTTTTTTTCTAAGATAGATTTGAAAAGTGGATATCACTAGATAAGAATGAGAGAAGGTGATGAGTGGAAAACAACCTTTGAGACAAATGAGGGGTTGTATGAGTGGATTGTTATGCCATTTGTCTTTAAAAAATCCCCAAGTAGTAAGGGACCCTCATAGATCAAATCATGTATGACACCTACCTTTTCCTTGCTTGTTTCAGTTTCATTTTTGAATTAACTGATAGGTTTAGAGGTCCAACTAACCTAGTCTTATTGCTACTATTAAAATTTTAATTATAAAAACCTGTCACTCTACTTATTATTAATTAAGTTCCTATACCCTAATCCTAATCTTATAAACCCTAAATCTACATTTATTAACAATATTATGTATCCTAAATATCAAAATTCTAACCCTAGATTTTTATAATTGTATTTATACTATTATCAATACTTAAAAATCCTAAATCACATAAACCCTAAATCACAAATAACCCTAATCCTAAATCTCATAAACTCTAAATCCACACTTAACAATATTATGTTAATAACCCAGTCATATGATATTAAATCATATGATGTATCCTAATATTGAATAACCACTACTACATATATTAACACTATTTAAATCATTCTAATACTTAAGTTATGATTAAATTACATAAACCCTAAAAGCATAAATAACCCTATTACATAATTTAACACTATTAAAAGCATCTTTCATATTAAAATCATAAACCCTAGATTTATATACCTTAAATCATATGATGTATCCTAATATTGAATAACCCCTACTACATATATTAACACTATTTAAATGATTCTAATATTTAAGTTATGATTAAATTACATAAACCCTAAAAGCATAAATAACCCTACAACATAATTTAACACTATTAAAATATTCTTTCATATTAAAATCATAAACCCTAGATTTATATACCTATATAGATATATACTATTATTAATATTTATACTTAGTTATGATATCATACTTAGTTAACTATTTTGTTTTGTTTGCTAGTTTGTCCTTGACCTACGGGACTAGCCTGTGGCTGAGAAACTGCGATTCAGGGGCATCTAAGCTGTCAAAATCACCTGGGGATCGCACCCGTCCTGAGCCACACCAACCCTTAACATGGCTGGATTTTTTGTCCCCGCAGGTTTTGAATCGGTGACTTTAACATCACAGAGTGCCTTAACATCACACTCCATCACCGACTATCCTACACCTCGGGGACCATACTTAGTTAACTATTAATCATTATCTATTGTTTTATTAATTTAATTGAATTTACTTTGTTTTCTGACTTGATTTAGCTCCAAATTAGGGTTTATAGATAACCAACTTGATTAAAAATTAAAAATTGTCCTGCACCTGTATTAATTGACTAAGATCAACATGCTTACAATTGACGATTAGTCCCGATGATGAATCTAGATTCGGACTCGAAACGTCGATGAAAAAATGACACGAACTGTGGATTATCCGGAAAACAACTTCGATACTTTTATGAGACCGATGAATGAAGTATTGAAGGATTTCATTGGTAAGTTTTTGATTATGTATCTGGATGATATACCGGTCTTTAGAAAAACTAAAGAGGAGCATTTGAGACATTTGACATTGGTGATGAGGATACTACAATAGGATAAGCTTTTGATTAATCTGAAGAAGTCCTCTTTTATGAAGACATAACTCATTTACTTGGGTTTTGTGATGTCTTGAAATGAATTGAAGATGGATCCAGAGAAGGTGAAAGCAATCAAATAATGGCCATCACCAAGGAGTATGTTTGAAGTGAGAAGCTTCCATGGATTAGCTAGTTTCTATACGAAGTTCATTAGAAATTTCAGTGGAATTTGTGCAACAATGATGGATACAGTGAAGAAGAGGCATAATTATTTTAAATGGACAAAAGAAGTTGAGAAAAGTTTCAATATATTGAAGGAGAAGATAACAGAACAACCAATTCTGGTCTTGCCAAATTTCGGGAAGACATTTCAAGTAAGGTGTGATGCGAGTGGAGTTGTAATTGGAGTAGTTTTGAGCCAATATAATAGGCATGTTGCATATTTCAGTGAGAAGCTGAATGAGACTAAGGGAAAGTACTCCACATTTTATAAATAATTTTATGCCATAATTTAAGCCTTGAAGAAATGGAGGCACTATCTTGTTCCAAAGGAATTTGTCTTGTATAGTGATAACCAAGATTTACAATTCATAACCATATAGGAGAAGTTAAACCAGAGACATGCTAAGTGGATATAATTTATGAAAAATTTCACTTTTGCATTAAACATATTTCTGGTAATGCTAGCAAAGTTGCTGATGCATTGAGTAGGAGATGTCTAATTCTGTAGGAATTTCAAGTCAAGACCTTAGGGTTTGAACACATTAAGGATATGTATTGTGATGATCCATATTTCAAAGAAGCATATGAAGCATGTGAAAATCCTATGCTCAGAGACAAAAGCTAGTGGACAGAGTATATGATTCAATATGGATTTATGTTTAAAGGTTTCTAATTGTGCATATCGAGGTGCTCGATGAGAGAAAATCCGTTGAAGGAGAAACACAGTGGAGGTATAGCAAGACATTTCAGCCATGAAAAGACTTTTTCACAGTTGAACAGTTCATACTATTGGACATGTATGAGAGCATAGGTGAAGAAGTTTGTGAACACATGTAATATTTTCCAGTATGAAAAGGGAAAGAAACAAAACACTAGATTGTATCAGCCACTGCCTATTCTAGATAGGCCTTGGGTTGCAATAAGCATGGATGTTGTGTTGGGATTGCCAAGAACCCAAAGGGGAAGTGATTCCATATTTGTTGTGGTTGATAGATTCTCAAAGATGGCACACTTTATCCCATGCCAAAAGACAAATTATGCAACACACATTGCAAATTTGTTTTTCAAGGAAGTTGTGAGACTTCATGGGTTGCCCAAGAGCATTTTCTTAGACAAAGACATAAAATTTGTTGGCCATTTCTGGATAACATTATGGAATAAGATGGGGACATACCTGTCTTTTAGTTCATCATATCACCCTCAAACAAATGGATAGACAGAGGTGGTAAATCAGAGCTTGGGAAATTTGTTGAGAAGTTTGGTCACTGAACATCATAACCAGTGGGATCAAATTCTGTCACAAGAAGAGTTTGCATACAATGACTCAGTGAAGAGAAGTACATGAAATATCCCATTCCATAGAGTGTATGGAATGAATCCAAGAGGAGTATCATAATTGAGAGATCTAGAGCAGAGTGAGTTCAGAAGAACTAGAGAAGAAGACTTCGCTGCAGGAATGCAAGAGCTTCATAATCAGATCAAGGGGCAGCTGCAAAACATAAATGCAGAATATAAACACATAATTGATCATCATAGGAGAGAATTTCAGTTTGAAGTGGGAGATCAAGTCTTAGCACACCTAAGAAAGGAAAGGTTCCCAATGGGGACATACAACAATATGAATATGAAAAAGATAGGACCATGCAATATCCTAAAGAAATTTGGTGCCAATGATTATGAGATAGAGATGCCAAAGGATGTGGGTATATCACCCATATTCAATGTTTCAGACCTGTATCCTTACAGGGAATACAACGCAAAATAATCAAAATATGAGAAAGAGATTCAGTGGGAGAAGAAGATGTCAGTAGAAAAAAAGCCACAGATGGAGAAGATAATTGATCAGAGGTTTGGTAAGAAGAACAAGAGAAAGACATATCTTGAGTATTTGGTAAAGTGGAAGGGACACCCAGTAGAATATGCTAGTTAGGTAAATGAAGATGATATCTAGAAGCATGGAAAGTCAATGCAGGATATCATGGACACGAGTCCATGAATTTTTTTCCAGGGGAGTATGATGCAGGCGCATCATTATCAAGCACACGTGGAGAGACAACTCAATGCCTTAACGCACCTTTGAATCATTTCAGAATCTTAATGCTAGCATTTCCTGCAAATATTTTGTTGAACTGATTGAAAACTGAAGAAGATCAAAACGCTTGGGAGTTGAATGATCATGAGTGATTTGGGAGTTTCACTCCTAGAATTTAATGTAACGAAACTTAAGTGGTAGTTAGTTTTTTTTTATGGATTAGATAGCTAGTCGGAGGGAACCCTAAGAGCCCTCTGGGATAAATAAGGGTGTTGTATGCCTGAATGAGGCTGCTGCAAATTAGTAGGAGATTGTTGTGATTTAGTTGTTGCTGAATTTTTAGTTATTTTTTTATCATAGATGTAGACATTTACATTTGAATGAATATAACAAAGGAAAATTGATCCAATGCATGGTGTTTCTACTGTTTACAATTCCTTGTTATTTTTTGTTTTCATGAATGAATGAGTTATGTTATTGAGTATATGAAACTGTGAAGTGTTTGGATAAGTTTCAATTGTTTTCTTCCTTGAATTAATGCAAGGTGTGCATACAGTCCGCAAGGAGTGCATTGACAGAGTCTGTTTTGACTCAGAAGCTCGACAGAGATAGTGTGAAACTTCAATTTGCAAGGAGTGCATTGACAGAGTCTGTTTCAACTCAGAAGCTCGACAAAGATAGTGTGAAACTTCCATTTGCAAGGAGTGCAAAGAGACTTCTGCAAGGTGTGCATAGTCGCCTGCACGAAGCTAAGTCTTGCGTAAGAATCTATTGCAAGGTGTGCACAGATCCAAAAATCCGACTAAGTGTCGAAGAAACCCTTTAGGGAGTTCAAACCTCGAAGAAAGGACAAGTACATAGGATTTAGCGAGAGAAATCCTTCATGAAGGAGGGGATTTTAAGGTTTTTCCAGATAAACGATCAAGATCCATCCAGGAGAAGCATAATCATTCCAGACCGTCAGATCTGGGAGAAGTTGCGCAGTGGTTAGCCATGGGTCCTTTCAAAAATTCATGAACCAAATAATTTGGATTGTAGAAGAGTGAAAAACACCGAATTTTGGAGGCACGAAGAGATCCTAGCCGTTGGCTGGAAGGTTGAGACGTGGTAGCGAATAAGCGAGTTCAAGAAAGAACAACTTTGAAGAATTTGCGCCAAGAAGATAGAGATCTTCACGAAACCATGAAGTGTGAAGTATATCTGAGTCGTCCATTGGGATAGGACACATGGAATTGGGTTAGGCCCTTCTCTACTTTGTTATTCAGAAGGAACGACATTAGGGAGGAGTGGAGAATCGCCGAAGTACCAGAACCCTTGAGCAGATCTGAGCCATCCGTGGTACGACAGATCTCGACCGTCCATCCAGAGGAAAAGTGTCAGTAGTAGAAAGGGTTTGAAATAGAGACACTTCGAGGAAAAAGGGTGTGTTCAATGTTCGGAACTCCCGAAGGCCGAAGTCCGAAGCAGATCACAACCATTGGCTATTGGATAGGCCAGAACCGTTGATTCTCATGCTAGACATGTTCGGTGTTCGAATTTTGGGAAAAAGGGTTACAACTGTAGTCGAAGCGACCGAAGTCTGAAGTGCTTGAGGAGATTAAGCCCCGGGTCATAGTCCAAGGTCGCGTGAGGGGAGGGGCTAGCAAAAAGGAGCTATCGCCTGAAATTTCAAAGATTAAGGAGCACTGAAGAAAGGGTCCACATGCTCCATATGACCTGCACCTAAGGTGATAAAGGGTCTGTGTTAATTCAATTCAAGGCCAACAAGGTATTGAGGAGCTAATCCAGCTTAGATATTTGACAATCCTTGAATGAGAGGTCACGCGGCCCCGAGGAGAGAAAGGGGGTTTGCATCAAGTGGTATCAGATCCTGAAATTATTTTTGGGTAGAGAAAAAGATCTCAAAGTTGTACTCTGTGTGTGAGAAATAGTCAACATAATGCCACTGAGGAGATGTGTGGAGCCACCTATAGTCAATCGCGTTATAGAAAGATAAATGTGAGAGCTTCGTGCAAGATTAGAAGCAATGGGAGCATCGCAGAGGAGAGCACCTGATGCTGGGGACATCCGCGATGCAGAAAGTGAAGAAATAGAAGTTGAAGAAGCTGTAGGGGAAAATGTTTATGAGGAACGCTTGCTGAGAGCGGTTGTTAAATTGGGAGCTAGAGAAAAGATAGACATCCCAATGTATGAAGGCAACTTGGATGTTGAAGAATTGTTGGATTGGATAAGATCCATGGCCAAATATTTCGACTATGAAGATGTTGATGAGGAGAAGAAGGTGAGACATGCTATCACCATGTTGAAAGGACGTGCAACACTATGGTGGGATGAACTGCAGGGTGAGAGGAGAAGCAAAGGAAAGCAAAAGATAAAGAATTGGGACAGAATGGTAGCCAAGATGAAGGCTATATTCATACCCAAATATTATCAGATAAATATATTCAGGAAGTTGTAGAACTTGAGACAGAAGGGTATGACAGTGAAAGAGTACATAGAGGAGTTATACAAGATGAATATCAGGACCGGAGAATGAGAGAAGGATGAGGAAAAAATTTCCAGGTATATAAATGGCCTAAGGTATGAAATCTATGATGAGATCAACATGATGTCGGTGAGGATAGTAGAGGAGGCATATTAATATGCGCTAAAAGCAGAGGAGAAGTTGGCCAGAAAACAAAGCCAGTGAGGCAGAGGTAGAATCATGAACAGAGGTAAAGGAGTTTCCCATGACAAGGCACAAAAAACCAAAGACGAGACTGAGAAACCACATAGTCACTCAGAAAGAGGAGGAAGTTCTGGAGGAAGACAAAGTGGTGGAAGAAATTATTCTAGAGGAAGAGGAAGGAGCAGAGGAGGAGATATAAGATGTTATACCCGTGGAAAGATAAGACACATGTCTTGGGAATGTCTCGAGAAAAATAAAAAAGGAGGTGAATCTCACATTTCAGAAGCTCAAAAGCTGAATGTTGAAGCAGAAGGAGCAGAAGATGGAATATCCCTGATGTTGAAGAAGGTTTTCTTGAAACTAGAGCTAGAGGTTGAAAAACCAGTGCAGAGGAACAATTTGTTTATGACTGCTTGCAAGACTAAAGACAGAGTATGCAAGGTGATAATTGACAGTGGGAGCATTGATAATATAGTATCCACAGAGATGGTGGAGAAGTTGGAGCTGGAGACAACTACACATCCAAATCCATATAAAGTCTCATGGTTGTAGAAAGGATACCATGTAATGGTCACTAAACAATGCCTCGTTGAATTTAAAATAGGAGGGTATATAGATGAAATTCCATGTGATGTGATTCCCATGGATGTATGCCATGTTTTGTTGGGAAGACCATGGAAGTTTGACAGGAATTTCATTCATGATGGGAGATAAAATACTTACACCTTGGAGAAGAATGGTAGGACACACATGTTGCTGCCAATAGAGAAGAATAAAGTAAAGTAAGAAGCTAATACAAACATACTTCTCATGAGTGGGAAGGAACTCCCGAGTGAATTCAAGAAGGAACATGAGATGCAGTTTGTTGTGGTGAGGAAACCTAGAGTTTTCCTTACAAGTACTTCTATGGATGAATTACCTGAAGAACTTCAGGAGATATTGGAGAATTTTGCTGACATAGTAGTGGATGAGTTTCCTAACTCATTGCCACCCATCAAAAGTATCAACCATCATATTGATTTGATACCAGGAGAAAGTCTGCCGAACAAAGAAACATATAGATTGACACAAGGGTTTGGTCAGATAAATATTGAGTCCATGCGCAGTACCAACTGTGTTGAGTCCAAAGAAGGATGGGGGATGGAGAATGTGTACAGACTCAAGAGCCATAAACAAGATCACCATCAGGTATAGATTTCCTTTTCCAAGAATGGATGACTTAATGGATTACTTAAGTGGACCAATTTTTTTTTCTAAGATAGATTTGAAAAGTGGATATCACCGGATAAGAATGAGAGAAGGTGATGAGTGGAAAACAACCTTTAAGACAAATGAGGGGTTGTATGAGTGGCTTGTTATGCCATTTGGATGAACAAATGCCCCAAGTACTTTTATGAGATTGATGAATGAAGTATTGAAGGATTTCATTGGTAATCTTTTGATTGTGTATCTGGATGACATACTAGTCTTTACAAAAACTAAAGAGGAGCATTTGAGACATATGACATTGGTGATGAGGATACTACAATAGGAGAAGCTGTTGATTAATCTGAAGAAGTCCTCATTTATGAAGACAAAAATAATTTACTTAGGTTTTGTGATCTCTTCAAATGAATTGAAGATGGATCCAGAGAAGGTGAAAGCAATCAAAGAATGGCCATCACCAAGGAGTATGTTTGAAGTGAGAAGCTTCCATGGATTAGCCAGTTTCTGTAGGAAGTTCATTAGAAATTTCAGTGGAATTTGTGCACCAATGATGTATAAAGTGAATAAGAGGCACAAGTATTTTAAATGGACAGAAGAAGCTAAGAAAAGTTACAATATATTGAAGGAGAAGATAACAGAATAACCAATTTTGGTCTTGCCAAATTTCGGGAAGACATTTCAAGTAAGGTGTGATGTGAGTGGAGTTGCAATTGGAGTAGTTTTGAGTCAAGATAATAGGCCTTTTGCATATTTCAGTGAGAAGATGAATGAGACTAAGGGAAAGTACTCCACATATGATAAATAATTTATGTCATAATTCAAGCCTTGAAGAAATGGAGGCACTACCTTGTTCCAAAGGAATTTGTCTTTTATAGCGATAACCAAGCTTTACAGTTCATAACTAGACAAGAGAAGTTAAACCCGAGACATGCTAAGTGGATAGAATTTATGCAAATTTCATGTTTGTAATTAAACATATTTCTGGTAATGCTAACAAAGCTACTGATGCATTGAGCATGAGATGTATAATTCTGTAGGAATTTCAAGTCAAGACCTTAGGGTTTGAACACCTTAAGGATATGTATTGTGATGATCCAGATTTCAAAGAAGCATATGAAGCATGTGAAAATCCTGTGCTTAGAGACAAAATCCAGTGGACAGAGTATATGATTCAAGATGGATTGATGTTTAAAGGTTTCCAATTTTGCATGCCGAGGTGCTTGATGAGAGAAAATCTGCTGAAGGGAAAACACAGTGGAGGTCTAGCAGGACATTTCGGCCATGACAAGACATTTTCATAGTTGAATAGTTCATACTATTGGCCAGGTATGAGAGAAGAGGTGAATAAGTTTGTGAACAAATGTAAAATTTTCCAGTATGCAAAGAGAAAGAAACAAAACACTGGATTGTATCAGCCACTACCTATTCCAGATAGGCATTGAGATGCAATAAGCATGGATTTTGTGTTGGGATTGCCAATAACCCAAAGGGGAAGTGATTCCATAGTTGTTGTGGTTGATAGATTCTCAAATATGGCACACTTTATCCCATGATAGAAGACAAATGATGCAACACACATTGAAAATTTGTTTTTCAAGGAAGTTGTGAGACTTCATGGGTTGCTCAGGAGCATTGTCTCAGACAGAGAAACTAAAGTTGTTGGCCATTTCTGGAGAACATTATGGAAGAAGCTAGGGAAAAAACAGTCTTTTAGTTCAACATATCACCCTCAAACAGATGGAAAGACAAGTGTGGTAAATCAGAGCTTGGGAAATTTGTTGAGAAGTTTGGTGTTGGCCCTCGACCAAGTTTTGGGGAAATATTGGTAAGGTTGGACCACTTGTGGGCTTCGACAGGCTGGTCAAAGATGGAGTCCAGACAGAGTTGAGACCATGGTTCTCACTTGTTTTATGGGCTTGTGTACCCAGCAAGGGGTTCTTAGGGTCTTTGTAATGGGTTATGGGATGTTGGCCCATGGGTTTACCCATGATTAGGCCTTATTGTAAAAGTATAAATAAGTAAGATTGTATGGTAGAAGAAGAGAAGCGACGTAAGAGACTTAGAGAGAGAAGTCTAAGTAGCTAAGTGCAGTTAGTTCTGAGCGCTTCATGCAACATAATGTGTATGTAAGGATCTTTTCTTAATAAAGGAGTTGGCTCTATGCCTTGACCTAATTTTGGGAAGGAGGATCAGGTGCTCAGTGCAAAAATATTTTGTCCTCTACGAAGCTTGGCTCCGTGGCTTATTGCATAGGGGCAGATGAATGTAAGATATTGGAGACTAAATAATAAGATGAAGCAGTTGGTGGACGTAGCCCCACACTAGGGTGAACCACATATATCTTATGTCTTCTAGTTTCTTTGTGCAATGTTGTTTATATTATGAATCTTCTTTGCTTATTATGTATGTTAGATATATCTATAGATGCTTAGTGCTTCACATGTATTAAGGATGAATAAATGTTAGATCTAACTCTGTGATGTGCGATAAATAGTTGAAGTGATTAATCTTACTGTTACTGCATTGATCTACCTTAGGGTTTGTTCTGCAATGTTAATAAATCTAATGAACTAATGCATATCATCTTCTAAGTGTTATTAAAGTACTTTGCAAAGTGTTATAATCACATATCTGTGTCCCATATTGGTTACAAACACCTGATTCCTGTAACCCCCCTGCCTCTACCTCAGGTGAGACTTCTCTTGCTTCGTAGGTGTTTCCGAAAGGGCCAGTAGTCAGGGTTTTGTTGGTGCGCCGTTGAAGCATTGAACCCTGGGTCTACCCCTGTGCCAACAAATGGTCCTGTTGCCAGGACCTCAAACTATGATTACTGGTAACTGAAGAAAAGAGAAGCTCTGTGCGTAGATCTACTACTGTAGTGCATAGTACTGTACTTGACTTGTGAAGTTCTATGCTAAGAAAGAAACCCGATCTGAAGAAAAGAGGTAAGATCTTGAAAGAGGTAAACCTTTGTGCTTTGATAAGAGTAAGATAAGCGAAATTTTTTGTTTCCAAAGCATGAATTTAGGTATGTTTAATAGATCCTGTCCTAGTGTGAAAGGTAGGGCATAGTTGAAAGAAAGAGTTGATCTGAATAAATTTGATAGAAATGAAGAAAGATATGTTATTCCTATGCATAAAAAGAAATTTTGGACTAATAAATGGATGCATGAACCTAGAAAGAAATTTTGCAGATTGTAGGTCCAACACTGTGATCCTAGTGCGTAGTACAAGAGAATTTGGGGAACTTGCAAGAGAAAGAGAGGATTGACACTATGCTATAACTACAGAAGATCGATATAACTTGCTAAGGAATGCCCTGGTACAGACCCTATTTGTCTTTTTTGTAAAATTGTTGGTCATAAAGTTGAGGATTGTCCAAAGATGATTGCTAAAGTTGAATGAATGAACATGATACAATAAAAATATGAAGGAAGTCAAGAGAATATGAGCATGCTAGAGAATCATCAAGAGAATGAGTCAGAAAAATATCAGACTATGTTATCATAGTTGAAAGAAATGATGAATGATCACAAGGATGTCATTTTACCAGAGATCTTGAAGGAAAAACAACACATAAATGCAAGAATAGGAGACTTCGACGTAGACTGTGTCTTGGATGAGGAAACACAAGTGACTATTATGACAAAAGACACTTGGGAAATTTTGGGAAAGCCTACTATGATACCTTCATTGGGAAGGATAGGCTTGTTCAAGGGAAAGATGATAACCCTATGTGGAAGAGTTACCAATGTACCTTTCGTTATCCATGGAACATCAACTAAAGAGGAATTTGAAGTCATTAAGTTTGTTGAGAAAAATACCCCATTCCCACTTTTGTTAGGAAAGACTTGGATCGAGAAGGATCAGATCATAAGGAAAGCAGAGGAAGAAGCCACAAAAAATAAAAAGCAATAACTAAGGGATTTCATAGCTAGAAAAATAGACCGACTAATAGAAGAACGAGAAGATAATTCGAAGCAACATAGGGAAAGAGAATTAGCTTTCGAAGTTGAAAGAACACAAGAAGGTTTGAAGGACCTATCCATGCAAGAAAGAAGAAAACACACCCTGGAATTAATAAGAGAAGAGGTATTAACTTCGAACCCTTTGAGAGCACATCAACAATGGGAAGTTCTTACGCTAAGAGAAGATAAGAATGGGAATGGAAAGAGAATTCTAGAAACAGTGAGAGAGACTCAGATCACAGGAAATAAGGCAAGGAAGCTTAGTAAGAAGAAAGACAAGTTGGAAAATATACAGGGAGTTACAAAGCATAAATGGAAGACTTCGCAAGAGGCAAGTTTGCAGGATTTGAACCTCGCCGGAATAGCAGAACTGCGTAGAATGGGACTTCGCCCCAAAAAAACTATATGACCGTTGGAGGTGCCCTGACCATTAGAACAACACTCTAAAATAACTAGGAAACACATTTATGGGTGGATGGACCACATTTGGGACATTGAGACTGCACCATAATGGAAAAATTAACATTAATGGAAGCATTCTTGCCCGTTGGAAGAATATGTTACGATGCTCGCTTATTTAACCCGTCAGACGCTGTGTCAGGACCACATTTTTCCACCCGTGATTATCTGAGACAAGAAGAGAAGTGATTGTGCATCAAATTGTGTTATCAGACCTCACCATTCATTGTTTACTCCACCTGTCCATTCGCCTACCCCAACCTGCCTATTTAAAATTGAGAATGTCGGGCGAATGCACTGAGTTAGAGAAGTTTGTTGAGGAGGTTCTTAAGAAATTTATGGCTGATAAAGATATGTCTGAAGGAGTACAGGTGTCGTCAACCAGGGGACTCCAGGATTCCCCTTCAACTAAAGAAAGTTCTGGCTGTACCAACCCCGCGGCTGAGCATCAAAGTAAGCATCGCAGAGATATGGCGAACGTGAAGAATATCCCTTCGATATTACCAGATTATATCTCACCTTTGGCTGGTGTAGTTAACTGAGACAACATCCCATGGAACTTCGAGTACAATTTGATCACCGCGTACATCCTGAAGGGAATACACGTAGTTGGGAGTCAGTTGGGACAAATCCCACTACTGAAGAACAATGAATTTAATCTTGGAGATAGAAAGAACTACGTAATGCGAGCACCCCATAGATACTTGAAAAAGACCACTAGGAAGTAGCCTCGTCTGGTCTCCCAGCCTTGGATTAAGGATCTCACGTAGTCCACTATACTGAATGTGATGAAGATTCCTCATTTTTTCTGACACTAGGAGGTTAAGGCTTGCGTTAAACTCCTCTTGTTGTGCTACCATGGAGGATACATGTGGCTTGACAGGGATATTAATGTGGATCTGACGTTGATCCACCTGATTAAAGGATTGAGCATGCAGGGACCCAACCCTCTGCATTTTTACCCAGGGAAGACCTTGGATCGCTCGCTAGACCAGTGCATCAAGGAAGCATATGGAGAAGTTAAAAAAGGGAAGTGAGGCTACAAGGTAACCTCTATATAGGATGGCGTAGTGCACCTACTTTCCAACTCATAGTTGGCAAGATCATATGAAAGAATCACCCCATGCAGGTCACCGGGCTCGTGGTGGACCTCGCAGGAAAGTGCGTGGAGGGAATGCAAATGAATTGGGTGAGTTACCTCATCAATGAGCTCGAGAAATACTTTCACAAAGCTCAGGATCAGGGATACAAGTTCCACTTTAGTCGACTGCTCGTATTGATTGCATTTGTCGCTTGGAAAATGCTGGAAGGATCCACCTTCCTTGAGATCGAACCATTAGAGTCGTTGGCCGCTAGGTTCTCTATCTTGTAGTAGACCAACAATATGTCGAAGAAATGGCAGTCGAAAACTGTGTTCCATTCCTATTATCAACAACTGAAGGTTTCCATTGAATCCTTTCCATGCATGAAACCACGTACCTTGCACCAGTACCGATCTTTTGCAAAATTCTGCGCAGATCGACATTATATATATATCACTACACGCATAGATGAGACAAAGGAACAATTGCAATCATATTACAAGCTAACATATGATGACATGGAGCAGATCATGAAGGATTGGCTAGAGGAGTTCCTTGTACTGGTCGATGATGTAGAAATTTTTGAACCCGACATCATAGGAATCCCCTTGGTCACCTAGGTCGAGCATGCTGGCCAATCTAATGCGAAGAAGAAAAAGAAAAGGGAGGAAGCCTAAAATATAGAGACTAGTGAGGAGGAAAACACCTTTGAAGAAAATGGATTTGGCTCGCCCATAGGAGGAGGAGGAGGAGAAGACTAAGAAGATGGACAAGGAGGAGGGGATGAAGGAGAAAAACAAGGAGAAGGCAAAGTTACACCGCCAAAATATCCCTTTGCTGAAACACCGCAGAAGAGGAAGGTTTCTCCAAAGAAACCTTCAACAAGAAAGAAGACCCGTGCCGGTAAGCCCTAGCTAGAGGCCATGCTCACAGAGGATGATATTAGTCTAGTCCATAGAGCCATGGAGGATGCATATGAAGATATCTTGCATAGATATGGAGCAAAGCAAAAGGAGTTGTATGGAAGGGTTGAGAAGGAATTCAAGGAAATACAACAAGCTATTCGATCTATCCATGCAGTGCCCACTGCACCTTCCTCATTGAAGACTGCAGAATTGGGGGATGAGCCCGCCCAATTGAGAAGGATAAAATACGTGGTAGAGGCTCGGCTTCAAAAAGTCCAAGAAGAAAAGGAGAAGGCTATAGAAGCCTTGAAGAAAGAGAAAGAGGAAGTCTTAGAGAAACTACGAGTTGCACGTTACTGCGTAACCACCTATGAAAATAAGAAGGATGAGTTTCGGGTGATGCTTGAGGAGGACAAAGTGAAGATACAAAGAGAAAATGACTAGCTTCTCAGGGAGCAGACTGCGGTCAAAGAAGCGGTTAATAAATCACTTTGCTTTGTACCTGGCTTGACACAAGAGGGACAATAATTGGTTGAGATTCAAGTGGCAAAGCTCGCTGAGGCCATCCAACATATTCAAGCGAGGATAATGAAGTTGTACATTCAAGAAATACCAAGCACTCCACAAGAGGTGCGTGACCATAGGGAGGAATCCGCTAAGAACAAAGTTGGAAGGATTAGATCCCTTGCCTCAAAATGTAAACAACTAAGCAATAGAAGCGTGTAGACTTATGAACTCCTCACAGAAGATCTAGAGCTAAGGAAACTAGAAGCGCAGTTACAAGAGGAGCAACAACAAGCACTGTCAGTATAGGAGTAGATGAACCTACTCAATGCAATAGAGAGAATGAAAATATCACAAGAACAACGCGTGGTACATAAACAGATTATTGCCATCTAGGGAAGAGTAATGGAAGTTGCACAAAAGCTACAACCTGTGCAGGATGAGGCCTACAAGGTGTTTTAATAAATTAGAGGACAGGGCTCGCAACTGGACCAAGTGGTTGTGACAGTGGAACAATGCCTAGAAGGGCCTGTTACAGAGCAGATGATTCAATAGCTTGCTGAGCAAGAGGCTCAGGTGAAGAAACAAGTTGAGGCTGCTCGAGTGAAGCTCAAGGCTTTCAAGGCAGTGTTGCCTAGAACTGAGTGACTCGGGACGAGTCACAGGTGAGTGTTGGGGGCCTGTTGGCCCTTGACCAAGTTTTGAGGAAATATTAGTTAGGTTTGACCACTTGTGGACTTCGACATGCTAGTTGAAGATGGAGTGCCCAGGTGGAGCTGAGATCATAGATCTCACTTGCTTTATGGGCTTGTGGACCCAACAAGGGGTTCTTAGGGTTTTTGTAATGGGTTATGGGATGTTGGCCCATGGGTTTTCCCATTATTAGGCCTTATTATAATAGTATAAATAAGTAAGATTGTAAGGTAGAAGAAGAGAAGCGATGTGAGAGACTTAGAGAGAGAAGTCTAAGTAGCTAAGTGCAGGTAGTTTTGAGCGCTTCGTGCAACATAATGTGTATCTAAGGCTTTGTGCTTGATAAAGGAGTTGGCTCTGTGCCTTGACCTAATTTTGGGAAGGAGGATCAGGTGCTTAGTGCGTAGATCTCCTGTCCTCTGTGAAGCTTGGATTTGTGTCTTAGTGCAGAGGAGAAGATGAATGTAAGAGATTGGAGACTAAATAAGAAGACAAAGAAGTTGGTGGACGTAGCCCCACACTGGGGTGAACCACATATATCTTGTGTCTTCTGGCTTCTTTGTGCAATGTTGTTTATATTATGAATATGCTTTTCTTATTATGTATGTTAGATAAATATATAGATTCTTAGTGCTTCACATGTGTTAAGGATGAATGAATGTTAGATCTAACTCTGTGTTGTGTGCTAAATAGTTGAAGTGCTTAATCTTACTTTTATTGCACTGATCTACCTTAGGGTTTTTTCTGCGATGTTAATAAATCTAATGAACTAATGCATATCATATTCTAAGTGTTATTAAAGTACTTTGCGAAGTGTTATAATCACAGATATGTGTCCCAACTTGGTTACAAACACTTGAGTCCTGTAACCCCCCCGCCTCTACCTTGGGTGAGACTTCGTCTACTTCATAGGTGTTGTTGAAAGGGCCGGTAGTTAGGTTTTGTTGGTGCACTATTGAAGCGTTGAACCCTAGGTCTGCCCCTGTGCCAAAATTTGTTCACTGAACATTATAACCAATGGGATCAAATTTTATCACAAGCAGAGTTTGCATGCAATGACTCAGTGAGAAGAAGTACAGGAAAGAGCCCATTCCAGATAGTGTATGGAATGAATCCAAGAGGAGTATCAGAATTGAGAGATCTAGAGCATAGTTAGTTTAGAAGCGCTGGAGCAAAAGAATTCGCTGCAGGAATGCATGAGCTTCATAATCAAATCAAGGGGCACCTACAGAACATAAATGCAGAATATAAACACATAATTGATCAACATAGGAGAGAATTTCAGTTTGAAGTGGGAGAACAAGTCTTAGCACACGTAAGAAAGGAAAGGTTCCCAATGGGGACATACAACAAGTTGAATATGAAAAACATAGGACCATGCAAAATCCTAAAGAAATTTGGTGCCAATGCTTATGAGATAGAGATGCCAAAGGATGTGGGTATATCACCCATATTCAACATTTTAGACCCATATCCTTATAGGGAAGATGCCGCAAAAGAATCAAAAGATGAGAAAGAGATTTAGTGGGAGAAGAATATGCCTATAGTAGAAAAGCCACAAATGGAGAAGATCATTGATCATAGGATTGGAAAGAATACCAGGAGAAAGACATACCTTGAGTATTTGGTAAAGTGGAAGGGACACCCAGTAGAAGATGCCAGTTGGGTAAATGAAGCTGATATCCAGAAGCATGGAAAGTCAGTGTAGGAGCTCATGGACAGGAGTCCATGAATTTTTTTCCAGGGGAGTATGATGCAGGAGCATCATAAAAAAGAACACGTGGAGAGACAACTCAACACCGTAGCATGCCTTTGAATCAATTTAGAATCTTAATGCTGGCATTTCCTACAAATATTTTGTTGAACTGATTGAAAACTGAAGAAGATCAAAATGCTTGGGAGTTGAATGATCGCGAGTGATCTGGGAGTTTCACTCCTATACTTTAATGTAATGGTACTTAAGTGGTAGTTAGTTTTATTTTTTGGAGTAGATAGGTAGTCAGAGGGAACCCTAAGAGGTCTCTGGGATAAATAGGGGTGTTGTATGCCTGAATGAGGCCGCTGCAAATTAGTAAGAGATTACTGTTATTTATTTGCAGGGATGATTTTAAGGATGAAAATTTATTTTAAAATGTAGAAACCTTGGCGAATCTTACTAATCCTTCATATGCCAACTATAAATGATTGACAATATTTTTGTAAAAATATTCAAAT
>JZKD02S1912319.1:65003-77772 GCA_000966675.3 Picea glauca
TTTTTATAGCATTCCTTTGAGCTATTGTTCAACTAGTTTGTAGTGTGTAAAGAGGCTAATTAGGGCATTTCTAGGTCTTTGACCAGCCATCTAGTCGAATCCAGTCTAGATTTGAGTGTCAAATCGGCTTGGGAGCTGAACCAGAAGTGGGTGGGAGGCTGACCACTCTCATAAATGCGCTGTTTCTTAGGTGTGCAGATTTTTGCGATAATAGTCGCGCATCGTGCGCATGTGCGCGAATTTGACGTTTCTGTTTCGCGCATGTGCGTGCGCACCCAGTGTCTTCATAGAACCCTTCAATTTTTCACTATTTTGTATAGTTTTTGACCCTTTATGAATGCTTTTGTGTTAATTCAGGTCCATGGATGACTTCATAACTGTTTGACGATGCTGAATTCTTGTAACCATTTGCGGACGAAATTTCAGTGATAACAGATGCCCCCTGATGGATGAGGTTAGGAGCATACGTATAGCTGAAATTCATCAATGTTTCTTCTACTGAGAGTGTTGTTGTAAGAGAGAGAAATAGTGGGATTGTCTAGAGCGATCCGTTGGAGGGAAAAAGGAACCGGTAGAACCCAACCTTCCATGAGGTGTGTAAAAAAGGAAACTGTGTACAAATGAGGCGGGCATGCCCCATGCTCGTGTCATGTAACTCAAAAAGGAGGAATGAAGTGTTGGTGTAGACAACTGCAGGGCCCTCGGGGGTGGTCATGATAAAGGCAGAAGACAATTATCCGGATGAACATACTCTGAATAGTAGGTAGTGAGAACTGTAAGAAGTATCATGGACTTTGTGGGCATTGATAGCCCAGCCAAGTTCAGAGGTCTTTGGCAAGTAAAAGAACTAGTTGCAATAGTCGCAAAGTAAGACCCACCGTAACATGAGAAAGTGTTGATGTCAAATGTTATGGGGGTCAACGACAACAGGGAGAAATTGTGTGTCTCCCTGTGCCGTCTGAGATCTCTCATTGGATGGGTAATGATAATCAAGATACTGTTTCCCTTCTGGAAAACTGTGTTGATGTCAAAAAAAAGGGGGACACGACTCCCAGAAGCAAATGGCTTCGTGAAATCTACTAGGTGAGGTTAGGAAGTGGAGGAGGTACATGGACGAAGTCAAGATGTAGGAAGACTCAAGACTTCCCTTGGTTGGAGTATAGTTGAGATAAAAGTGGTCGCAACCGTTCAATGAGGTTGAGTGTCAGGGGGACAATAAGACATGGGATAAGTTGTGCCAGAGGCGGGACAAGGTGAACAAACTTAGAAGGCAGAGATAAGTGGCCTGTGGGGTTCTCTGAGGATATGGACGATGTCATCAAGGGTGGATGATAAGTAGTGCCCCAACCAAGGGTCACATGGTTTGTGTTTGGCCAAAAAAGGGAAGAAGGTCACCAAAGGTGATGACAAAAATGGTAATGTAATTGCTAGAAACAAAGGCGTTTGTACAATAAATAATGAATAATTTGGGAGAAGTGTACAAATACAGAAACGGGTGCCCCAGTGTGATATGGTTGTCCCAGGTAAGGCATAATTTGCTTGGAGAACTGATGGAGGGTGGGGGCCCCATGGGTGGGTTTCTGTATGAGGTAGGTGAAATGAAGGGAAATTTGCAGATGGGCAAACATATTGTGGATGAAATGGAGGGTTCGTGCTACTGCGGAGGTGCAGTCCAAAAAATAGAACCATGGAGAGATAATCTAGGAGTCCGTAGGGAAAGCTAGCAAAATGAGGAGAAGGAGTATGTGGCTGATTCGCGACATGATGTAAGACTATTGGGATTCCCATCCCTAAAGGGTGGTGAAAAACAACATGAGTTTCAAAAGCGCAAAAGGGTGCTATGAATGGGACAACTCATGTGGGTAAGAGTGCTACCGGGTGACAGTACCAAAGATGCAAATGGAGGTGTGGGTACTGCAGAGCCGGAAATGGGGATCCTAGAGGCAAATGTCAGAGGGTGTGATGGGAAATGTAAGTGAGATTCAGAGGGAATGACTACATGCAAGTGCTGAGTATATACCTGAAGGGGTTGTGTTGATGTATGATGACCAAGTACCTGCACACATGAAAACCAAATACCCGACGTGAACAATATCTGAAGAGAATCGAATATATGAGCATGTATTTGATAATTGTGAATATGCGCATGTGTACCTGATTAGGGTATGAACAATGGCATCCCGGGGGCTCAGGATGAAAAGATGCCCAGGGACTGTCGTGATGTAGATGACAGGATGCTGATCCCATGGCTGAAGATTGATTGAGAAATGGACGCCTAGAGCTCCTGGAATGGGGAGTGGAAGTTTGGCAAAAAGGTCTATATATAGCTGTAGGGCCCACATTGCCACCTCATTTGTACTTGCTTCTATAGTGACTGGATGAGAAGCAATCAGAGGAGATTTGGATATTCTGGGAGGATGAGGCATCTGATCAAGGACCAACGAGCTTCAGGTTAGTGGTCTGATCATCCTGCATAGAATTAGGGTTTCATTTTTTGGGCAGGGGTTGTACGGAGGGCCGTACAGAGGGTTTGATGAGTGTGGGCCCCACGTGCATGGGAAATCGGGAAGTAGGCACGCACACTTGCGCGCCTGCCTACCAGATAGGTGCACATGGGAGCACTGGTAAAGGGGTAGAGGGAACGCATTATGTGTAGAGGGCACGCATTATGTGTGCACCTGTCGGCTGAACAAGCACGCACATCTGCGTGCCTGTAGAGTGAACATGCGCGCTCGAGAGCGTGCCTGTAGAGTGAACAGGGGCACCCGAGAGCGCGCCTGTGTAGTGAACAGGCGCGCACACATGTGTGCCTATGGGGTGAACAGGCACGCACGTGTGTGCGCCTGTGGGTTAAACAACCACGCTTTGGAGGCAAGGTTGATGGGTGTAAAACTTATCTTTTTGATGTTGTTGATTTGTCCATGTGGTTGACTTAGGATTGTTTTATGTGGTTGCAGGTGAGTTTTGTGCATGATGTCGATTGGTTGGCAAGAGCAGGATTGGTCCCATCTACGAGACACCGTGGCTATTGAGGAGCCAGGTGTACGTGCAAATTTGGTAGCCTATGGGCTGCTGAAGTTCTTTGAGTGCCCATTGATACGGGCATAGGAGTATCTCCTATAGTTTCTTATCCAGATGTGGAGTCTAGACCTGCACTGCTTCATAGTGTGGGGAGAGCAGATTCCCTTCACTACGGTGGAGGATGTATATTTTTTGATTGGGTTCCCGTTTCGGGGAACCCCCCTACCGGTGGAGCCGGTGCTACCAAGGGATATGCTGCTAGCGACGGTTGGCCAGAGATATTGTTCGGGGCTGAACTTTATGTCCGGCACAGTTGTGAGCATTAGGGCGATGGATGCCCTAGTGCATCGCTGTATAGCATCGATGATTGTGAGAGTTTATGGTTCGCTGGCGATGCAGTGGATTAGTGGTGGCCAGCTGATGGTGATGGAGAGAGTGTTGGCCGGTGAGCACTTCGCCTAGGGGCTTACGCTGCATGCCAGGATGGTAGGGCAGCTGGACCACTGTCGGTCCACAGATATTGGAGAGTTTACCTTCGGGTCCATCCTGGTGGCCTGGTTTCTAGAGAGGGTGTCGATGTTGCACCCTAGGATTTTATTGGGTGTGCCTGGGGCGCGAGAGCTGCGACTGAGGCAGTGGTCGACTGTTTCGCTTCACCATGGTGGTGGCAAGGGTGACCACTTATTTACTGTTGAGGCAACGCAGGAATGGCGACAGATGCCGCAGGTGATATTGCGGTACCCTTATGCTGGGGTTGACTTCCGGGAGGATTCAGACATGGTGCTACCTCCAGGGGAGGTGTTTGACCATCGAGGTATGTTGATGATGTTGATATATATGTTGTTTGTGTTTTTGAGATAGCATGACATATGTATATGATATAGATGCTGATACTATCTGTTGCTTGTTTATATGTGCAGATGTGGCACCTCACGGGCACGAGGTGGCGTTGCATAGAGCGTCGGCTCGTCAGGAGCCGGAGAGACTACCGCGGGGAGAGAGACGTCGGCGTGACCAACTGATCTGGAGAGGGAAGTGAGGAGACGCCAGTTTGATGACCCTAGTGCTGGGCCATCACATGCTCCTCCGACAGCTGTCGGAGTAGATTTTGAGGACATACACCGTCGCCTGGAGGCGGTGTTACAGGATGTGCCCGAGGGCATGCGGTCTCGCATCTAGGATGAGGGTATCCTAGAGCAGTGTGTGGGGGTTCCACTTCCATGGCGAGCCGTAGTACGACGACGAATAGTAGCTAGTGCTGCAATGACCAGACGACTACCACCGGGGCAGGAGGGACCGGTAGGGGGTGGACCACCATCACCTGAGGGAGGGGAAGGTGGTGGTGGGCCACCACCGCCTAAGGGAGGGGCAGGAAGTGGTGCTCTAGAGGCACTATGAGTGGTGCTCTATGTATTGATGTATTTTTTGTATATAGGCTGGTGAGCCCATTTTGTACCGAGGTGCTTCACTAGCCTGCAGATACTTGTATTTTTGTATGTAAACATTTGGATGGCACTGTGGACCTTTCGATAGATACATGAGTATACATTTTGAGATCTATGTGGTGTTTACATATGTTTTGTTAATGTATTGATGATGTCTAATCTATATATTCTATGACAGGTTGTTGATATGTTTATGTATGTGTAGTGGTAGCTTGATGTGAGATATGCCAGTCTAACACAATATTAGCTAGGTTATCTGTAATTTGATTCAATTGTCTTGGAATATGTGTAAATGTAATGGAATAAAAATGTCAAGATAAAAGTCTAACCTGTAGGTATTTGCGAAAGAGGCAAGGATCGCGTACGCGGTACACATTGTTGAGCTGGAGAATGACTAGTTGAGAGTTGAGAAAGACGCTAAGGTGACAAATACGATGATGTTGGGCATTGGATAGGAGGCCGATGATGACATTGTATTCGGCTTGGTTGTTGGTCGCTGAACCCAAACATATGCCGCTCGAATGGAGCATTTCATGTGAGGGGGTGTAGAGAGCCCAAGCGACCGAAGCGATATTTTGTGTCCAACGACTAGCACCGTCGTCATAACCGATGTGGTAGGCTGGTGGAGGAAGCATTTGTCAATAGCACAAATGATAGTTTAGACGTGAGGGATGGAAAAAAGATTAAAAACACTATAAAAGAAATAACCTAAAGTAGAATGACTACGTTTAAGCATTAAATTTATTTAAATACAACTCGTTGATGGGTTCATTGAGAGAGAGGCCTTCGAGGGAGGCCAGGATGTATGCGCCTTTGGTGAGACAATGTTGGATAATGTATGGGCCATGCCATAGTGACTCGAATTTTCCATGGCCAAAGGTATCATGAGCGATATCATAAGCCAAGATGAGGTCGCCTTCACGAAATGAGCGAAGGTTGACATGTCGATCAAAGGTAGCCTTGGATTGTTTTTTAGCTGCCTCATTGTTCTGTAATGAAGATCGACAATCTTCATCCAAAGACTCTAAGTTCAGCAAGCACTGCTCCATTGGAGCAGTATCGGGTAATATCTCAATTGCGGTGCGTAGGGTGGGAATTTCGCATTCGATGGGAAGAGTGGCCTCAAACCCATGGACTAGATGAAATGGTGTGAAACCAGTAGTTGTTTTCACAGCCGTACGGTAAGCCCATAGCACGTAAAATAACATGTGATGCCAATTGGTCTTATGTTTATTAACCATACGCTATAACATGGTCTTGAGGACCTTGTTAACTGCTTCGAACTGTCCATTAGACTAAGGGTAATATGGTGAGGCAAACTCATGAGAGAATCCTAACCGAGATGAGAGTTCGACAAACATCTCATTCTCGAAGTGTTTCCCGTGATCGGAAACGAGTTGGAGTGGTACTCCAAAGCGAGATATGACGTGGTTAAATAAAAAACGCGCTGCGGTTTCAGCGGTGTTGTTGAAGGTGGGCATAGCTTCTGCCCATTTGGTGAAGTAATCGACTGTGACAACAATGTATTTGTGACCATTGCTAGAGGGGGGATTACAAGTCATAAAGTCGATGCCCCATTTACAAAAAGGGCCAGCAGTGATGACTAGATGAAGAAGAGCAGGGGGTGCTCAAGCTTTGTTGGCATAAAGATGACATTGCTCACATCGTTTCACGACGTGAATGAGATCGTGAAACAAGGTAGGCCAAAAGTAACCTGCTCGGATAATTTTCTGAGCAATGGATATTCCCGACAGATGGCCCCCACATGCGCCGCTGTGGTAGTCGTTCAAGATTCTATTAGCCTCGTCAATGGTCAGGCATCGACAGAGAATGGTGTTGACTCCCCGCCGGTATATAATGTCTTCGATGAGGAGGTAGCGGGGGGCCTGATGGTGAATACGACGACGATCATCTCGTGAAAGGTGGTTACCAAACTTTTGAGTTCAGAGGTAGACGAGGAGGTCACCGTACCAAGGATCATCCGAAGTGATGTAAAAGAGGTGTTCGTCGGGAAAGTCAGTATTGATGGGGGCGCTGGTGGTGTCAGAGGGGAGGGCCGTGACAAGTTTGGTGAGAACGAGGTCCTTCTTGCTCTTGGGTGTTGAGAATTCTAGATCGTATTCCTGAAGGATAACAATCCATCGAGAAAATTTGCTGTTAATTTTCCGACGACTGAGGAAGTATTGCATAGGGTTGGAATCTGCAACAACCTTAGTTGTGCGAAGCAGAATGTAGTGGTGTCGTTTCTGGACTGCGAGGACGACTGCAAGAGAAATTTTATCTTCGTGTTTATACTTAAAGGGTGGCCCTGAGAGGTTTTTATTAATGTAATAAATAACATGTTCACGATTGTCATCACCTAGCTGGATGAGAACTCCTGCTACGGACACAGCTGATGCTGATATGTAGAGGATATTGTTGCGATTGTAGTCAGGTGCACTAATTAAAGGGGCGTTGGAGAGAACCATTTTAAGATTGTCAAATGACTGTTGGGCATGGTCATCCCAGTGAAATGGGATGTCGTGACGTAGTAAGTGAAGGAAACCGTGTGTGCGTATGGCATAGTTTGGGACAAATTGCCGTAGAAAGTTAGATTTGCCTTGTAGGCTCTAAAGTTGACATAAATTCCGGGGAGGTGGAATTTTGGTGATAGCTTGGACTTTGAGGGGGTCCATGGTAATACCGCTTTGGGCAATGATAAATCCAAGGAGGTGCTCTGTGGTGACATATAAAACGCACTTGAGGGGATTCAAGCGGATGTTGTATTGACGACACCATTGGAAGATGATTCGCAAATCATCAAGATGTTGGGTGCGTTTCTTGGATCGAGCTGTGCGGTCGTCCAAGTATGCGAGGATGATATGAGCCAGATTGTGAAAGATGTATGTCATAGCCCATTGGAAAGTTGTGCCAACATTCTTTAAGCCAAAAGGCATGACACGATATGAAAAAGTACCCCAAGGGGTAGTGAATGCGGTTTTATACTGATCATCTAGTTGAATTTGAATTTGATTATAACCAGAGAATCCATCCATGAAGGATAGAGCCTCGTGGCCTGCACAGTCTTCGATAATTTGATCGATGAAAGGCGTTGGAAAGTTGTGTTTGGCACATGCGTGATTGAGATCGTGAAAGTCCGTGTAAACGTGGATAGTGCCTTGTTTTTTGTTGATGGGTACAGGGTTGGAAACCCATGATGTATATACGATGGGGTAAATGAACCCGACAATGCGTAATTTGTCAATTTCAGCTTTGATGGCCGCTGCTTTGGACGGGTGTAGCGGTCGTTGTTTTTGGCGAACTGGTGTAATGTTGGGCTATGTGTCGATGCGATGTTCGATGATAGAGGGATCGAGGCTAGGCATTTATATGTATGACCAGGTAAAAATATCCTGATATTCCGGGAAGAGGGATTTATAGGCGGTGATTTCCTGAGGAGTGCAAGCAGCTCCAATGGTGATTTCCTCAATGATGCCATTTTTTATGGAAATGTTGATTTTAATGGTTGGGGAAATGTTGGCCATGTTGCCTTCCTCAAAAGCATCAGGGGCAGGAATGGGGTTTGTGAACCAGTCGATAGGCCCTGATGGGATAAAATCTTTGGTTTCGACCACGTAGATGGGGTGTTTGTTAGGAGGCATGGAGGCTTCCTGTGGGAAGAAGAGTGCGCGGTGGTGTAGCGCATCCCATGGGTATTCAAGGTTGTTTAACTCTTCAAGAATTTCCTCATCACAGTGGAAGTGACGGGAATTCAAGGGGTCATGAAGAGTGATATCAGTGACTGGTGTCGTTTGGCTGCTTCCGGGTGATGAAGAAGCAGGGGGAACAACACAAGGAGGTGGTGATGGTTCACTTGACATAAACCAAATGTTGAAGTACTGAGGAGTACCCGTGTTAGTTGGGTGTAAAATATCCATAGGGGAATGAGCGGGAGAGTTGGGGGGATTGGGGGGTGAATCCTCAGACAAGTCATCTAAGAACCATGGAGGCATTGGAAGGGCCTCAGGTTCAGGAGAAATGACATGAAGAACCTCTAGTGACGAGGTAAGGTCAACTATTGACTTTGTGGGTCGTTGAAGCAGGGTCAATTGGTGTTGCCTGTATTCAATGATCATAGGACACTGGTATGTAAAATGATCTAATGATTCACATAGAGAGGAAGGGCATCTCATACGTTCATTGACCGAAGTGGTGACATAACGGATGTTAGTGATATTTGTTAAGGAATATGTATTAGGACCGGGGTTGCTCTGGAAGCTTTGGCGTACTGCGGCTAATGTCTGCCTAAAGCGTGGCAGTGCTGGGAAATGGTGGGTATAATGGCCATATTCTAAACATATAGCGCAAGCAAATTTGGTTTGCAACCCTTTACTACTGGAATGGGGGGTGGTAGTGGAAGTACTGGCTATAGTGGCGAGTGTTAGGGGAGTTTGATTGAGTGGAATCGAATTCCGTAACTCGGGTAGAGATGGGAATTTGTTGGTTCAATGTCCATCTTTCTCACATAGTGTGCAAGGAGGTTGGATGCATGGAGGAAGTGGAGCTATGGGCTCCTTCTTCTTTCTCCTGCCCCCAGTTGTGGCAGGGGGGTTAGTGAGTGGGGGTGTAGAGGGTATGGTGGGAGTAAGTATGGGAATCGTCATGGGGATTCCTTCTATTTGGGGGGGAAGGGATGGTCGAGGGACCATCTCTGGTGGATGTAAATACCAAAATGGAATTGCTAACACCATATTAGGTAGGGTAAGCATTCCAGCTACTTGGAAAGATTCTATGCCCGGTAGAGGGTAAAAGAAGGGAATTTGGGTGATGACTTGGGGAACTATCTCCTAAAATGGGATATGTCCTTGGGGAGAGGTGGAATCGTGGATTGGTGGGGTCAACGAGTTCACATGAGGTTCTTGAGGGGGGAGTTCCGCAACTAGTGGGATGTTAGATATGAGAGAATCCTTTGTAGGAGGAAGGGTATCCTCTGTGTGAGTTCCGTTAGATGATACAACGTATACTTGATTGGAAGGATGAAGGAGTGATGGTGTTCCATGGTAAGTTCCTAAAAATGATGGATCTTTGAAAATTCAGGACCCATCTCAATGAGTGGGTATGCGTCATGGCTCGTGTGGATGAGAGGAAGAATGTTATCGATGTTGGCAAATGGGTTAGGCTCGTAATGTGAGACTTGGTCGATGGTAATGATCTTCCCATTATGGGGGAACATCATTGTCTGAAAGATGGAAGAGGAAACTTCCTTCATAGCGTACATGTAGCTATGACCAAACAGGATATTATAATCTAGTGGGGCATCGATAACTTCGATGTCGATGAGAATAGTCTTGCCCTCGAGCTCGACGACGAAATTTTGGAAGAGCCCTTCAGGAGACGATGGCCGTCTGTCATAAGCTCGTAAGGTGATGGTAGAGGGTATGAGTTTGGGGGAACCAAGTTTCTGCCATATAGATTTGGACATAATGCATGTAGATGCACCTTCATCGATGATACACCGATGAACTGTGATGTTCCGTATTTGAAAAGCGATAAAGGTGGGAAGGTGAGGTTCTCCGCTTTCGAGATCAAAGGTAATGAGTCGGGTATCTGCGGGGTCGACTGCCCCCAAGGCGGAAAGTAATGATTTCCGCTGAGTGGGACAAGTCTGGAGGACTTCCAAGACTGACATGGCAGCCGGGGATTGTGCTAAGTCATCAACCAAGCTGTAATTGTGAGTTGCCCTAGCCTGTGGGTTGTGGACATTCCTGCACAATGGGATGCGAGGGATGCGAAGAGGTGGCTCGGCGGTAGGGCGAGGAATCACCAACGGGGGTCCCGTTGGTGCAGGGGTTGTCTCTGGAGGGATAGGAGGAGACTCAGTGGGTGCATGATACTGACGATTTCATGTTTGCAGAAGGATTTCTTCCTCACTAGTGAGGAGGATCGTGCGATCTGCTGGATTGTTTGGGTTGAGGTACTGTCCCACCTGAGGTGGGGGATGTTGTGTGTCCTGTTGAGTGTTTATCACACCTTGGTGTGGAATAGGATTCTGCAGCACAGCAGGGGTGGGTTGTTGTACGTATTTTTGTGGTGCCTGCTGAGGGGCAGGCAGTGCTGGAGGATGGGGTAGACTACCAGAGTCTTTCAACCATTTGAAATCAGTGATTTGGGGGCAATGATGAGTGTAATGGCCGAACTCACCACAAAGGGCACAAGGGAATTTGGTTTTAACAACATTGCTATTTCTCCCTTGATGCCTATTATTATTTCCCCCTTGGGGATTCTGTCTCCCTTGGTTTTGGTTGCCCCTAGTCAGTTGGTTTTGCTGGGGTTGATTCCCGCCTTGACCTGGGTTGTTGTTGTTCCTGTTTCATCCTTTATTTTTGGAATTGTTTGACAGATGGGTTGGATTGGCCGTATTCAACTGTTCGAAATTGTGGTATTGCTGAACAGGAGAGGGTTGAACAAAATTCACCCCAGCATGAGGATGTGGGGGAGCCATGGGTCGTGGGGGACCAGAAAAAGGAAAGTATGGATTATGTGGTGGTAAAAATTCATAAGGTACATAGGAAGGCATAGTGCTTTCACTAGTACTAGAAGCTGAGGTAGAGGGGGTACCAGAGCTCGTTTGAATAGGTGGATGTATGGGGGGTGCCGGTGGTGGCCCACTGATGGGTGGAGGCATAGAAACAATATATGGTTGTTGATAAGGGGGTGGGGGGTAATAAGAAGTGCCCCCGTATGCCGGCGGGTATTGAGGTGTTCCATAAATCGGTGGTGGTTGGGGTTGTGGACCGTGGTGAGTGGTGGTACCAATCAGTCCATCTACTGAGTGAGACATCCCAGGTTTGTCTTGGCCAAATGGCACATGTTTTGGAAGATCAGGAAGTACAGTGTATAAGTACCCTAACTGTGCATAGATGAGGTCATACTGTTGAGCCTTACTGATGGCTTCCTCTTAAGATTGAGAGAAGGTGGAAGCTACATCCTTACCGAGGAGAGAGACAAGTGATCTAAGAAACCAGTCAAGACACTGTTGTTTGGTGGTTTCTTCTTTACACAAACTATGTCGCCTATGCCACTCGTGAATATGGTCAGCGATATGTGTGGATGAGGTTTGTTTGAAATTAGAGAGTAGTTCTAGACCATTGTCGTGGCGGATTGGTAGTTGGAAGAAGGTCAAAAATGCTTTGGCCAAGGATTCAAAAGTCGCATGGGACCCTGATTTTTCCTCTACATACCATTTGGCCGATGGGCTAGTGAGTGTGCGTTGAAATAATCGCAGTCTGATGGAATCATCCATAATTCTATTGGAAGAGAACCATAGGTGAAAGGTCATGACATGGTTGGCAGGGTCGTTGCCTGCCTTTCCTTCAAACTTGGGTATGTCTGAAGGTAGTTTGGTGGGCATTGCAGGCCATGTGGGGGCATGCAATATAGGATCATTGGTGAGTTTGCTTAGATCCGGTATGTTGAGAGAGGCCAAATATGGCATCTGTAGTGGGGGGGGAGGATTAGCTCCAACCATGGTGTTAGTGTGTTGTGAACCTGACACTTGAGGGGGGCTAGGTGGGTTGGTACTTCCCCCTTGAGAGGAAGTTGGTCCCCCGCTTCCATGTAAAGGAGAGTGAGTGGATGGATGACCTTGGGAAGTGGACCCAAGTAATGTAGAACCAAGCAAAGCTAATCCTAAAACAGTCGCACTCACAGGAGTGTGTGAAGGTAGTGCTGATGAGTGAGCAAGACCAGACACTCCCCCTAAGATAGGGGGGAGGTTTAGCAAGCGTCGTGAACAACGGGGATTCTGTGGGTCCCCTATGATGTTCGACTAGCTGAGTGAATGTGTGCAAATGGTGGTGAGAGTAATAAAGAAACAAGAGCCTTTGTGTTTCAAACTTTGAACTTTACACAATATATATATCCAAATCAAAATGTAGTCAGAAGTGCATCATACATAAAATGTTTTGAAAAAAAAGCATATATGTGGGTAAGTGGGGTTTTGTCCATGTGGGGAATCAAAATAAAACAAATTCTCGTGTCCTAGAAGATGTAACGTCCTTCCTCTCAAATAGCACTGGACCTTCCAATAGTACTCAATAGTGGGGTCTGAAGTCACCGGAAGAGAAACTAGTGAAGGATGAAATAATTGGTTATAATGAGGGGTAAAGGGGGCATATCCCAAAAGAGATGGCGATATTTCCCAATAGCGACACAAAATCCAATCAAGGTGCAATTGCATCCCACAATTGCCACCTGGGTAGATGTCCTAAAATTTGGTCACTAGGTACCTCGGTCAAAGTGCGACATTTAGATTTTCGGCCTAA
>JZKD02S1912319.1:87665-105364 GCA_000966675.3 Picea glauca
TAGAAACATATTGATTTTGTTAGAGACACTTTACATTAATAAGTGTAATATAAGACAAACAAGGTTCACTTCTTGTGAGATTCATCTCTAGGGAGAAAGAGTCCCATTGCAACCTCATGTCCTAACTCAACCTCTATCACCTAAACATGTTTAAAAAGAAATAATTGATCAAGCTCCAATTTCCTTGGTCAGACTTCTAAAAGATTAGTTAATGAATTCTCAAGTATCTTGATAGAATGATTCTCTTAGATCATAAGACTTTCTTTCTTATCTAGTCCAAATCACACCTAGTTCAAGCTTTGGTAGAGGTGATCTTTCCTGATCATGAACCAATTACTTCCTAGTGCCCCAAGACAAGATGAGAATGACATGATGCTATTATATCATGTATGCCTCACTTCTGAAGAATGCGAGTTGCATCAACATCATTAAGAGAATATGAAACCTCATTCACATGATAAGAGAAAAATATGGATGGGTTTCTTTGTGGGAGGACGACATTTCACAAAAAAAGGGTCTTCCTTTGAGGCCATGGATGTGAAAATGAAACTATTAGAAGAATAGGGGATAAAGTTGTTAAAGAACAAAAATAATGACTTGCATAGAAATTGTAGATAATATCATTTGATGAAGAGTTACATGCATAGGAAACTAAGATTTGACACCATATAAAAAGTGAACAAAATAAAAAATTCAAATGGAGCTCAATTGAGGCTCAAATACATTAGCTTCAAATGAGGATAAGTGAAGTAAATACTTTTGTAAGGGTTTTGGCCACCAAATAAGTTGTTAAAAAATTCTTAGTGTTGAAATCACACAATTAGAGGGAATAATCAACCCAAATTGATAAACTCTCGAACTCTTCAAACTTATACACAATGGTCTACAATGGTAAGGGTTTGAACATACATATTCATGTAGGAATATAAATATTTTTATGACACTAAAAAAAGTGGGGCCATATTACACTATCACAAGGGGAAAGGTCAGGTGTACTCATTTTTATCAATAGAAATATGAACACATACACATTTACAATCACACTTCCTATAGTCTTAATTAGGTTCAATCACTAACTATTTTATAGTATATAATAGGACTACCAAACCAACATGATCCTTGTATTTTCCACCCTAATGATACTTTACATAACTCTTCATTATACTTCGACGAATCTTCATCTTCCCTCATGGTTATAACCATTGTGATTTACACATTCCCTTTGTTTTACTTCATTTCCTTGATTACTTCATAACAATCAATTTTATCATTCCCTTTTCCTAAAAAACATCTAGGGAAGTGCACCTTATCCTAGAAAACTCATTGGAATATTGAGCGCACCTTTTCAGTGGACAGAGCATCTGGAAAGTGAAACCCTAGTTTTTACTGGTACCAGAAAACCAAAACCAGTACCAGAAGTACCAGTCCAATTTTTCACAGATCAGGTTTTAAGGGGTAAAACTTGGAATTTATGAAAATAGACAGCTCTAGTCTACTCGCCTCAGCCCAACGCATCTAGTCCCTGGATCATAATTTAAAAATTTGAAGTTTGAAAAATTAGGGTTTCATCTTAAAACCCTAAGTTGTAGTTGAAGTACCAGTTGCAGTGCTAGCACTAGCTGTAATACCAGTTGTAGTCACCCTTGAAGTTTTTAAAGGTTTTTTTATTTATTACCGTTTCTACCAGATGGTGCCACTACCTGCAAATACTGTCAAAGGTATGTACTTACACATGATTAAACTATATTATTATTTTAAAGAGTACTTGCAGGATATATTGTCTAAGCAACAATCAAAGATCCAGAAGGATCTTAGATCCAACACATTCAAGAGGAACTATGCACCTCGGGTTTTATCACTTGGATATACATCTATTTGTTATGACATTATTTTGACCTTATGAACATCTAGGTTGTATGTTGAATTTATGACCATAATACTAAGCATTGGTCAAAACTAAAGTAAAGGTATTAGATTGATTAAAGTTGAGATTATAGAGTTTATTCTCTAACTCATATTTCTTTCAAGATATCATATTGTCTTAGGACACAGGACATGTTGAATAAAACACTTGTCGTCTTGAGTGAAGGAGATTTAGAATAAAAACAACAACATTCATTCTTGAGGACAAGTCTTGAGGTTCCAGGTTTGATTGATTAAGTTGATAAGATTCAAATTTGTACATGTCAAGTTTGATAACTACCTCATAGTTGAGATAACAATCTTTGAAAAGTCTTATACCTGGTAGCATGTTAGCATATTGAGATAAATGCTTATTGTAATTATTTACCAGACATAACTAACATCTCCTCTAGGATAAACTTCTTGTTTTGGTCCCATGTTACCATGAAGGAATGATTGATCACAACACTAGAAGAGTGTGTCTCTCAGTATTGTATTTCTTACTTTTAACCTTTGTTTGAGGCAGATCACATGTGATATCTCTAAAGGAGCTACTCCAACGATTTTTCTAATTATTTATTTAAAGAGTATTATTCTTGCCCGCTATTTCTCCCTTGTTGTTCTTGTTCTGGGTAGGTCACGGGTTCACTAAGGAAACTATTGTGAAGGTTGCAGGAGGAAACATATTAAATGAGACATGAAGCAGACTATTCAAGTTGTATACATTACCGTATACATCCATGTACCAAAGAAAATGAAGAAGAATCTACTTTTGAGATACATAGTGTTAGCACCAAAAGTCATCCTGGATTGCGGTAGGAGTAAGCCTGATACCCATCAATTTTATATGTCACGGTGATAAATTGGGGTGGTCGAATGGGCGCAGACCCAGGAGGATATTTCTTTAACTCAGAAAACTAGGCCATGCATACACAAGTAGCTAAGGTCTTGATCTAACTTCAGTCAAGAAGTTGAGTTTAAAATGAACAGAGGGAAGAATTGGTGAGAGTGGTGAACAAGACTGTTATGGGCATCAGGCCTTCCAACAGCTTGAAGAAGAAAAACAAGACACTGAAATGTGCCAAGATGAAAAAGTCACAACAACATAGTGATCAAACCTACTTCACAATGCTACCGTAACAACTCGACTGGATCTTCTAATTCCAAACTATTCAGTGTAAGAGGGAGAAAATAACATAGGAAACTACCTAAAACTAGTGATAATATTTCTATGATCAAACATACATCACAACAATACAAACACCCTCGAATGGATCCTCCAATTCCAAGTTTTTTAACATAGTTGTTTACAAAGATATGAAAATAAGATGACTTTCATTAAACAAGAAGTCTCAAATACAGATACATAACTAGAGAAACCAGTGCTTCATAAAATATTTACAATACGGGAGCCTAGCTCAACCATCGACACTTACAAAAACATAAAAACTGAGTATATATACTCAGAGAAACTCGCCACTTACAACAAGAGAGTTTTTGAGCCATTAAATTCCAAGTTAGCGTGCACAGGCTCTTCTTTTCTGATGGGAACATTAGATCGACATGGATCTTGTAGGGGGACCTACACACAGGGGTACCATAGGCTGAATGCTCTAGACCTTCCACACCTTCCATTTATGGATTGAGCTGAGGTTTCAACCACCTGCTCAATCTTCATTAACTTCTTTCTTCCCTGGAGAGTGGTCGAGACTATAGGCACAAAAGATGACCACGTGCATGCTCTCCAAGGCTCAGAGACTGGCCTCCTTTATTCTGGCTCCACCCTTAATATAACCCAGGGCCATGACCCCGTGCCTATATTTAAAGGAATTTCGGAACTTCTCCTACCGGGAATTCTCATTCCTGTGCTTTCAAAATCCCTGACACTGAATCTAGTGACATGTTCAAATGATTTCCACCTATCCACAGGGATCGATGGTCCATATCTCCTTTTATTAAATGACCATGATCGCCCACCACTCAATGAGCGCTTAAATTCAACTAACCCCCAATTTCCAACCTTGATACCTCGAGACCGGGTGCTAGGAACATGGGCCCAACCCAGAGGCGCTTTTGCGAATCGACGATTCCCAATGCAATGGGAGGAGTGACCCTTCACCTTTCAAAGTCCCGGTGGCCGAAATTGAGACAGGGAAAACTTATGTTAGCCCCATCCCTTTAGCTCCGCCATATGGCCTTCGGCTATGACCAGAGGCTAAAACCATGGGCGCTTTGTGAATTTTGGGTTTCAGGGTTTGGGATATGGGTGTGTTTGCTAACGGAAACCCCAAAACGCCGACCCCCAGGTAGCACAATCGACTGCCATCTGTCCCTCGCTCGGATCGGATGGCACAAATTAAATCGTGACTTTGGTTGGTAGGGATGAGCCTTGGCGCTAAACCTTGGGAAACTCCATAACTCAGGTTTACTCGATGACCATCGATCTGCCTCGATGATAGATCATCACTATTGAAGCCAGTCTTTGCCTGCTCGCTTGATTTGATTTCGCTATTTGACTGTTTCCAGTGTTACAGACTGTGGGAATGGGGGTTTGGCTGACTAGACTTAGACTTGGGAAGGAAGAGATTCAATGATGGAGGTAAAAGGAGGAGGGATCAGTCTTCGGAAGAAACAGAGGAATTCAGGGCCGTTCTCTTCCGGGCATATTGAGATGGAAGGACTAGTCGATTGAGAAGGATGACCGCAAATGAAAGAGAAAGACATGCCAAAATGGGAAAGGAAAACCACAATCGGTCGATAGAAGGGGAGAAGACAAGACAAATTACAGACACAGGAGAAAACACAGATCCCCAAGGTATTGACAGGAATATGTGATAACATTAGGCTCCATGGGGGATGGCAGGCTCCCTGTGAGTTGCCAATAATGCGCAACTCCAGTGCCTTGTTGTTGGGTTGTGGAGTCTTTATTAAAACTGAAAAAAAAGTAGGAAGAAAATATTTACAAACAAAGGGGAGATCCACTCATGGCTCAAATAAAAAAATTCTTCAGGAAATGCCCACTCACAGGGCCATTAAAAACCTCCTCGCCCTCCAAATCCTGCAACCTGTAAGTATTATTTAAAAACACTTCAGAGATTTTGAAGGGCCCAATCTAGAGGGATTCAAACTTGTTATGCTTTCCTCTGTCCTACCTAGGTGAATCCCATTTAAGCACTAGATCTCCCAGCTGGAAATCTTCTTTTCTCGCCCTTCTGTCAAAGGCTTGTTTGATTTTTTGCTGGCGGTTATGAGCTTTGTCCATCACCTTCTCTCTAGTCTGCTGCACTTCCACCAATTGATGGATCCTTCTGATCATATCATCAGGATCTCCTTGATAATCCTGAAAGAATTTTGCTACAGGTAGAGCCAGCTGAGAAGGAAAAACAACTTCTGTCCCATAAACAAGCTGGAAAGGAGAGATGCCTAGGGACCTTTTTGTTGTCACTCAATCAACCCACAGAGAGAATTTAAGATTTGAATCCCAGCCCTTCTTATTGTCTTCTAACAGTCCTTTAATGAGCTTGATCAGACTTTTGTTAGAGGATTCTTCTAGTCCATTGCCTTGGAGATAATAAGGAGTGGAGTGAACTAATGAAATCCCAAACTGCTCATAGACTTGACCAAAGGCTCAAACTTGAAGGAGGCCGCATTATCAGTGATAATTCTACTGGGACAGCCAAACCTCACTATGATATCCTCTAGGAAGTTGATGATTACGTTGTGAGAAGCGCTCCTTGTGGGGATAGCTTCTATCCATTTGGTGAAATAGTCTGTGGTAGTTCGGATCCACTTGTGATGACCACTTGAAGGAGGATGACTCTCCCCAATAAATTCTAGGCCCCATTGCTGAAAGGGTCCTGAAGCTACCATAGGCTTTAGAGGTAGGGACTTGAGCTGTTTCTTTCCTAAGAATTTTTGACACTTGATACAGGCTCTGATATTTCTGCAGACCTCAGTGAATAAAGTGGGCCAGTAGTACCCAGCCCTGAGAATTTTGTAGGCTTTGGTCTTATAAAAATGGTGTCCCCCACATAAGCTGTCATGAAACTCAAACATAATCTTTTGGGCCTCCTGTGGGTCTAGACATCTCAGAAGCATTCCTAGAGGGTCTTTCCAATACAAGACCTGGTCAATGAGGCAGTACCTGATTACTTTGAGCTTTAAAGATCTTACCTTGATTTTTTCCATGCCATCAGGGGGCCTTAAATCCTACAGGAAATTTATTACATATTTATACTAGGTGCATCTTGCCAATGGAGGGCTATCTTGAGAGCTGCCATTAGACAACTCATCCTGCTAAATTTCTAACCAAGTGTTGATGAAGTTAACCCCCAACGCTTTACAATTAGATTCAACCAACAACTTGGATAAACCCTAGCCTTTAATTAGTCTGGTGGGTTTTATTTCAAGATCAAACTCGAGGATTTTGGCAATCAACTTGCTCCTTCTCCCATCTATGTCAGGATGAATGAGAATGTCCTTCACAGAAGCTGAAGGGACATATGCAATGATTTTTGAATGCAAGCATAGACTCTGAAAGATTTAAGGGCCTTCACCAATGCATAGGCTTTCTTCTCCATGATGTAATATTTGACCTCTGCATCTCTCAATGCTCTGCTGAAAAATGAAATGGGCTACTCCAACCCTTCTGCATTCTTTTGTAGTAAAACAACTGCCACTGTGTCAGATGAAGCAAAGGAGAAAATCAGAAAATCCTTTGAGTAATAAGGACTAATAAGAACAGGTGCTTCGGTCAAGGCCTTCTTGATTTGTTCAAAAGATTCTCTGTACTCAGAAGTCCATTTAACCTCATTTTCCTTTCTCAACATGGCTGTTATAAGTTTTACCATCTCAACAAAGTTAGAAACAAATCTCCTCAAAAAATTAATTTTCCCCAGGAAAGACTGGATTTCTTTCCTAGATCTCGGGAGTTACAGTGTTTGGATTTCTTCAACTCTGCTGGGATCAATATTGACCCCCTCAGTTGATACTATATGCCCCAATAATTTCCCTTCCTTCATGGAAAACAATGATTTCTTGGGATTTAAGGAGAGACCAAACCTTCTGCATTTTAAGAAAACCCTTCTTAGATGACAACAGTGATCTCTGTCTAATTTGAAGAAGACTGTGATGTCATACAAATAGACGAGCACAAATTTGTCCCTTTCTCCAATGAAGCCTATGTCCATGGCTCACTGAAAGGTCTCTCCTACGTTCATTAACCCAAAGCAAATTTTGGCATACATGAATGTGCCCCAAGGAGTGGTGAAGGCTGTGTTTTCTCTGTCTTTAGGTAAGACAAAAATTTGGTTATAACCGGAAAAACCGTCAATCATGGAAATTCTTGATGCGCCAATTACCCTTTGTAGAATATGTTCCATTTTCAACAAGGGGTAATTGTCTTTCTTTGAGCTTCTATTAAAGTTTCTAAAATTGACACAGAGTCTGATTTCTCCACTCTTCTTTCTCACCGAGACCAAGTTGGACACCCACTCTGAATACCTCAAAGGCACAATGATCTGAGCATCCACCAAATTCTTCATATCTCTCTCCATTATAGGCAACATGATCCAGGTGGATATCGGTGGCCACCCACCTTTTCCAGCTGGCTCAAAATAACTTTCTAGCAATTTTGATGATTTACTATTTTTAGTAGTTTTCTGGGTCCTGAACTTCCGGAGTTGTTTTGAGGCCCTAAACGATATTTTTTGGGGTATGTAGCGATCGAAAAATTAAATTTTGTGCAAATTTTGTAGTCCTAAATGGGCTATCATACGCCTAAATGGGCTATCATATGCCTAAAACGAAGATCATATGCAAAAGTTATGACCCCGGGAAGTTGATGTACTGACTTACCCAAATGGGGCCCACATGAATTTTGGCACTTCATTTCCTAGGGTTAGGTTTTTGGATGTTCAGGGTTTTTTGAAACTCTTGTTTATTGTAAAAAGGCCTTGAGAGCCTCATTGTAATGATCTTCTTGTGAATGAGCACAACCGTCACATCTCTTCTCAGAGATAAGCCGCCACCATTCTAGCAAGCTTGTTTTCCACTGCATTTTACAGTTTCATCTTATTTCCTCATTGAATAGAAAACCAGTTTTACTGTATCTCTGTTATTCTGTGTTAAGCATCTGGTAATAATATGTAGTCATTTTGTTCTGCTCATAAAATCCAGATCACAACAACATAGGATTAATCTGTCTTAATTTATGCCTAAATGGTTTGGCCTCTTCTTTTAATGGGATCTTATGCTCTATGACAACTGTGTCATATGTTCTGGGATCTTTGTAGGTCTAGGCGAACACATCAGAAAACTACTTTAAAGTCTCAACATACTCGGCCCTCTGCTCCTTGGATAGACTGCTTGACAAATTGACATGCTTAGGATCCTCCTCTGTACCAATGTTGCATTAAGATATGTCAGCCTCATCAACCGGCTTCTTAGCTTTTACTGCCATGTCATTATTGTCAAATATCCTCTCCAAAGGGAATAGTCCCTTTGGAATGTGATTTCTTGGTAACTGCACAATGTGATGATTAGCAATATTCTCTAAAAATACATCATCATGTGTGTTACTCTTAGAATATGTAATGCAGAAAATTCATCAACGACTTCCAGGAATATTTTGATCTCAAGATCATCCTCAAATACCTTCTAGTGCTTGACACTGTCGGGTATAAAGGGTCTGTATTTTACTTCTATATCATATATGAGATTTGGTGGAAGGGGAACTTTCAAATTACGCATTGAAACAACTAGAGAGTTGGCCACCACATTCTCTTCTCTAGGAATGAATGAAATGTTGAAAGCCAAGAAAAGATGTCTATTAAATCCCACACTTCATTCCTATAAGATCTAAGCCTCGGATGCTTGTCATTTTAAATATTCCTAACTTTTTTTACAACCAACTCGAAATCTAAAAACACAGATATTTCTTTGATTCCCATGTCTCTTGCGGCCCTCAAACCCAACACAAGATCTTCGTACTCTGTCACATTATTGGTATTTTCAAATTCTAATTTATAGGACATGGGTATGGTCTCTTGAGTTGGTGAGATAAACACCATTCCAACACCATCACCTTCCTTGGAGGAGGCTCCATCAAATAAAATTTTCCAAACATAAGTAATCAAAAGGGGGCTTTCACAGAGAGTAATGGGCTTTCTGATTTCAAAAGGAGGCTTGGGGGAATCAGTGAGTTGCAATAAGCTAGATCCTAAATCGATATCCAGGGAAAAGATAGGATTATTGGTGGGGTCTACCTCATCACTGATAATGTAGGCCAGCTGCGCTTCTCTATAAAGTCTCCTATGCTCCCCTCTGAACACTAGAATAGTAGCATATGTGAGGTCCATATGTAATGTTCCCCCAAGTATTTTTATCCAAGATATTGACAATAGCATACTGAACTTAGGGGGCACATCAACTACCACAATGACCATGACCACACTTTTCATGGAAAACTGAAACAAGGTCACGACTAGATCTTTGATAACCCCAAGACACTGCACCCTTCTTGAATCGAAAGAGTACAAATCGTGGTCATCCTTAGTGACTCCCAACTCGAGTTCTTCCATGAAAATTTTGGGCATGATATTATGGGATGAACCAGAATCCATCAGATAGTTATGCAACACCTTATCATGAATGTTCAGGGATGTATAGAAGGGAGGGGATGAATCATCTCTATCTTCTACCATAGGGCCTAAGATGACTGCCGAATTTTCATCTTGGAGGTTCACTGAGTCTGTGGAATGGCAGGAAGGCTCGGACTGCAGTAGTTTAGAGAGGGACCTTTTAAAATATTCATGTTTGACTAGCTCTGAAATGGGCACAGGAATTCTAATTTTTTGAATTTCATGCTCAAATATAAAGGAGGAAGGAGGCTTCTGAACTTCCCTTACCTCTGAGACAGGGTCTTTGACTATTGGTGAGAGATTCTGAGCTTTCTTTCCCTTGCTATAATTCACTGCACCTTTAGCAGGATTTTCTGCAATGAGGGGTCAATCATGGGTGTCTGAATTCCCCTCTTTCTTCTTTGACCTGAGATTATATTTATTGGGACTGCTATTATTAGCTTTGTCCCCCCTAATCAGCTCATTTATTTGACTGTTCATGAGGAAATCCTCATAGGAAGACTGAGTTAAATGGGGAAAAGGGGAGGTGTCTCCAATACAATGAATTTCGGGGTCAAGCTCTTCCTCTTCCCTCTACTCATCATCAATGAGGTTATTTTGGAGAGGGGTTTGAATCCTATGAACATCTCTATCTCTGTTCCTTTGTTCCCTTGGCATAATTTGAGGGACATTGTTATTCGGCCTCCTAAAATTTCCTCTGTTGTCAACATTTTGGGGATTTCTGTACACAAGATTCCCTTCTAATTCCAACCTTTCCATCCTAGCCGAAAGTTATTTAAGTATCTTGGTTACTTCACGCATTTGAGGGGGGAGGGCAGAGAAACATGAAGTGGAGGTTTTAGGTCTCTGCCTGGGTATGTCCCTATCAATCTTATTTCTGAGACGAGAAACAACCAATATATTAGACTCTACTTCTACAACAACATCTTGCATATGAGCCAGGGAAGTGGCTCTTCTTTCCCTCAACAAGAGGCAGAAATCAGGGTCAAAAGCACTGACATAAGTAATTTTGGCTGAAGCCTATGTAGGCTTTATATTTACAGGGATCTTATTGTACATCTTGTTGAACCTTTTGGAGAAGTCAGAGACAGATTCTCCCTCTTTTCTCTTTAGGGACCCAAACTCTGTGATATAATACATGAAATCCTTTTTATCCCCCCATTGTATCAGGAAGACACTATCCAAAGCCTCAATCCCGTCGATAGATATAGGAGGCAAGGTGTTGAACCATTTCCTAGCCTCACCTTCAAGGCTATGAACAAAAATCCTCATCCACATGTCTGCATGCATGATGACATGATGATATGTAAAACTGTAAAAGGCCTCAAGGTGTTCCTTTGCGTTTATGTTTCCTTCACCTGTGAACTTGGGAAACTGTTTAAGGTAGCCATCTGATGGGAGGGAATTAAGAGGCTGAGGCAAAACAAGGGGGGCATACCTAGCTGCTATTATGGCCTCCATTCTAGTCATAGGGGGATTTTCTCCTGCCATAGGGACAATAGGTGGAGGAGAAATAGGAGGGGAAGGGGTTTGGACAGGGGAGACTGGAACTTAGCTTCGACGAGGATTTAGAGAAAAGGCTACATGGTTTGAGAGAGGAGATTCTTTGTGTGCAGTAGAAAAAATAATAGGAGGAGGGGTGGTAAACCCCAGAGTAGGGAAATCTCCTGAGGCACTGGGTCTAAACCATGGTACAATTTCAGAGGAGAAAGGAGTGACAAGGATTTCTCCCTCTAATCCTAGACCAGGAGTGGAAAAATCAACAGGGACACTCCCAAAATTTAAAGTTCGAGAAACTCCAGTAGAAGGTATGACAAGGGAATGAGGAAAAGAAAATGGAGCTTCAAAAGAAGGACATGGAAAATTATCAGAAATACCTGGTTCAACAGTAGAAGTTCCTTCTTGAGAAGCCTTCCCCCTCCTGATAAGTTTCTTCGGGGCAACTTCAGGTGTAGCTAGAGGCAGCTGTGGATGAGACCGCCTGTGTCTGCCTTTCAAAGCCAGCTGAGAAATGAGGTCAGACCAGTGGAGTCATCACAATGGATTTGCTAGGTGCACAATAGCAATCTTAGATGTACTGAGTTCTGATGCACCTTCAGAACCAACAAGATTTGTCATTCAATCCTGGGGAAAATTTTCAACTTCGTCCCTGACAACAACGCCAGAAATGTTAGCACCATAAGTCACTCCTGGATTGCGGTAGGAGTAAGCCTGTGCCACACATTATTTTGGTCATTCTAATGATGATATCATAGACATGTGTTCAAGCTCCCAACATGGATTTTTTCCTGAGAAAAACAACTTCTTTCCTCCTCTACAAGGCCATTTTTTAGAAAGGGTGCATAGGCTTCTCATACTACACAGTGCAGAAATCTATCATTTCTACAAGCTTCTCTATGGCTGGCCCACGGGATTTCCGCAGGTTGCTACATAGGCAGGGTGTGAGGTTTCACGAAGTTTCTAGAAGGGCAATCTTCTAGAATGTGAGGTGGCGTCCGTGTGGTTGTGATCCTATTGGCTTCTATGATTTGGTGGGATAATCCTCATCCTTTTAACCACCTCACCTTCTCCTATATAATCATGGGCTTCTCATGGAAAATTTTAAGCAAGAAGAAGTAAGATTAAGCAAAGAATTGATGAAAGAATAGGCTAAAGACTGTGTGAAGAATTTTTCTCTTACTGATGCTTGAGGCGTCCATTTGTCCGTCAAGATTTTGTGGATTATCTTCATGCGAATTTTGGAGCAAGTGTATGTGTGTGTTGGAACAAAGGACCACTAAAATGGAATTTGTGACATCAAGGCGATTCAGTTGTATCTTCTACTTTTCATTAATATAATACGGTGGCACGTCTCTTTCCCATAAAGTGATTAATGTTTTATTACATGACTCCTTGATCACACATTTAGGTTGTCATTGAATTCTACTATTGCTTCTTTCATGTTGGTTGGTTTGTGTTGTCACAGATCTAATTCTATAAGAGCACTGGAGTGAAGTAGGGACAACAAAGATATAAGGAAGCGATTCGTAAGGCATGTTATCTATTCCTCTTTGGATAGTAAACTCAATGATTGCAACTTCGGGAAAGATTCTTGTTCCGTCTCGTTTTTTTCTAGATCCAGGTGGATCTAGGGGGATCAGTTCATGTCCACATCTACTGATTTACCCAATAACAAAATTGGCGACTCCACTAGGGAAGACAACTTGATTGTGGTTTTTGGTTGGCTGTTTACTTTTGACCTATTCTTTTTACTTGATATCAATATTTGAGTCTCCGGGAGACCCATTCACTCTCCATGGGTTTAAAAGTCCACCTAGATGTTTTGCCTTTTTCCCCAAATTTCTTGATTTTTCAAACCCATCTGCACTGCACCTTATAGATAGAATTTGGAAACCATTCATTTCCGCACCCTGGTGGTTTGTTTCAGCGCGGGATTTCCGCAACCTACATGTTTTTGGCACTGTGTTATACTGCCCACCTGTGACGATGTTTGAATTTTTTTTTGGTTTGGGTTTCGGCCTCTACTGCTGTCCAGTTTTTCTTTAGATGGCTGGACAAGGATTTTTAATGCCAATTCTTGAATTCTTCTGATTGTTTCAGCCTGATCTTGATTGGTTTCAAAGATCGAATATCTCTCTTTTGATCTTTTTTTCAATCTTTGTTTTTCATTTTTATCGACAAAGATATAATATCTGGACTTGTGTTTGAGTTCTTGCTCGATCAAAGGTCATGGTTTGGATTTGGATTTGTAGGTTGGTTACATCTTCTGGATTTCTTAATGATCAGAAAACATTTCTTATTCATATTTGAAGATACATTTTCTTATCAATTTTTATTTTTATCTCCATTGAAAGTTCGATTTGGGTGTTTGTTGAGTGCTTTATTTTCATTGATTGCTTATCCTTTCTTAGTTACATCTCCGTTTTGGTTTCTCGAAAGGAAAAAATTAAAGTCTTTTTAGTCTTTTAAGCAATCATTTATACATAAAATATTGGCGTTTGAAAAATTGAAAGAGAACGAATAGTGAAATTATATTGTCCATGATTGTTTGGTATTACATTCAAAGAAAAAGGAATTGTACATCATAGTTCACATTATTCCAGAAAAATACTTTCTCCCTACTGTAGATAGAATTCATCGACCGAAAGTTTTCATCATTAATTTCTATTTGCACATTATTGGGTCGAAGTCTTACACAACATTTGTTTCATTCCCATCTCCCTCTTGAGTAACAACAACCTTTAATAATAATGCGAAACTCTAAAATTTAACTAATAAATTTTTTTAGGGCTCTTTTACACCAATATTAGCTAGGCTAGAGCTTTGGAATAGGCAATGAGACACACTCTCCAAAGCACAAAACATACAATAGTATATTGTGATAGGGAGTGTTCAAATCCATTTGCAACATTTTTTCCAGGGAATCCCTTCTCACACAAGGGTCAAACCTGAGGTCACATTGAGATTGACAAAGTTACTCACCCTGCTTTGTTGGTATTAGTGTAGAGATTGCATGTATTATGGGGGTCGCTTGAAGGTATACCCACAATGATGAGTGAAAGCCTCTCAATTTGATTTCATGCTTGATACCCTGCCCTTGCGTGTGGATTAGACTGTGAACTGTTTCCCTAGGCATCACTATTGTTTGTGGTAACTTTAGTAGCCTATCTTCTTAGGATCTTACACAAGGTGACTATGGAGGGGCAAGTCTTCAAGGTACCTACAATCGACATTGACCTGACTCACTCAGGCTCCTTGGAGGGTATACCCACGATTATGTGTGGGATCTTGCACTAGGTGTAAGTCCGTTAAGCAGGTCGTCAACGTAACTTTTCGACCCTAGCCCAGCCCCTTATTATCTCGGTCTCACGACGTTGGATTTCATCACCAACTAGTGACTTCGAAATGAGAAGTTTTGTTTGCCTGGTTTGAACTATAGATTTTATTAGCGAGTGTTGTTTGTTTTCGTAGTTGGCCATAGATTTTTTTCGTCGAATTTTTGGTTTTGCCAACATAGACCCTCCTCATCGTTCACACAGGGTAGAAGGACTTCCACCAAAAAACATGGAATATTCTACCCCTATACCCCCTCACACATCAGAGGGCTCTCCTCAACATAGTGAAGTCCAGGATACCAAACTAATACACAAGGAAGGTTCAGCCTCTTTGGAAAGTTTTTGAATTATTTCTGATTCTGTGGAATCTTTTTGCATCCCTCCTGGATATGAATGATGTTTTCTCCGGATGAATTCTGCTGGGGAACTTGTTGTTGTTTCTTCTCGAACTCTAACCGGACCTTTTGGAGCTGACGATCCTTTCTGGACTACTGACATAGTTAGAATCCCACCTCGTATGGTGCAAGACCTTTATGGCTCAGGGGTAGGAGCAAATATACCTACCATCCCTAAGCTACCCAAGACATTTGCCATCCTCACAATATCCCTAGGTCATTTTTCCAGTACAACTACCTATCTCTTTGCTGGCTCAGAAGCACAGTCAGTTAGTCCTAGTTCAACCGTCCCTTTTTAAATGGCCCACTCTACAATTCTTCCTTGTGCTACGACTATTCCCACCAGGAATACAATGGTTAACCATGCTCCCATTGGTATACCACGTTCCTCTAGACCTACCCCTTATCTTCCTCTTAGGTATCACGCTTTGAATCCTTCTGCTGCCATCCATACCCAAATTCCATATGAAGTACCACTTGGGCATAATACCTCTGCTGGTTATGTTCCCACACATTCCCAGGTCCTCTCTAGAGGGTCTTATCCACCTCATCATGGAGGATCTAGCTCTAGTGGCTCCAATCCAATTGGTATCACTCATCATCTACTCACTTCCAGTTACCAGATTTCTGTTGGGGGGAAATCTTATGCCGGAGGGAAACCTCAATTTGGGGGTCACACTCAAATTGGGGCACCTCCTCCATATGGAGGAAATTCTCAGGTTGGAACTTATAATTCACAATCTAGACCGAACACGTCAAACTTGTTAGCTCACCTTTGGAACCTTCAAGAAAACCCACAACCCTCTGGGGGGAAACCTTCTCAAACTAGTGTTTCGGTACCCTCGAACTACGGTCAACCATATATGGGTTCTTTGAATCCCACTTGGGGCCCAAATGTTCAGTCCAATACTCCTTTCCAAGGGAACATCCCTTACCAACCCAACCCCATGGGCTACATGCCTCCACATCAACAACCGACTCTGCCTGAATCTTCACATTATATGCAAACTGCTTATGGTCCTATTGGTATACTGATGAGACTTCCTCCCCAAAGTCACCAGTACCCTCATGTGAATAGACAATTATCCTTTTTGGCCACTTTGGACCTCCCTGATCTGTCTAGAATTTTGAATGACCCTATCCATCACTCTCCTCATTTGCCTGTCATACCATCCAAACTACCATCCGACATTCCTAAGTTTGATGGTAAACCAGGATAGGATCCGAACAATCATGTCATGACTTTCCACCTTTGGTGTTCATCCAACTCTTTGATGGATGACTCCATTCGGTTACGTCTTTTTCAATGAACTCTCACGGGTTCAACTGCGAAGTGGTATATAGAATTACCACGAGGCTTCTTCATCGATTTCAATACCCTAGCTATGGATTTCCTCACTCACTACTAGTTTCCAATCCATTATGAAATGGGAACCGATATTTTGAGTTCTTTCAGGGAAAGTAAAGCCATTCATATCTCCGATCACATTCATGAGTGGAGACGAAGACGACGTATAATCAAACTCGACCTTCCCGATCAAGTATTGGTAGAATGGTTCACGAAATCCTTCATGAATGACATATCTAAATACATTGTTATGGGTGGAGTTGTCACAAAAGAATAGGCGATCAATCATTCCCAGTACCTCGATCTCGTTTATTCACAAATGGGCACTCTTTACGATCTGCTCCCTGACACACCTCGTCCTTCTACCACAACCACCTCAACAACCCCAACAACTTCTCATGTTGCTGATGGTGTGATAGGTACTTTCCATGCCCAACCGCAATTTGCGCAAGCCTCTCACACCATGCCCTAATCCCATGCTTCTAATGTTCAAACTACTCCAACACCCACCCCTCCCATCGGTAAAAATTCAGAAGTGAATGCCGTTCAATCGACTCCTACCGGTAAGAATAAATCCAAAAAAGGGAATTGTATGAATAGAGAGAATAAAAATAATAATCCACAATTCGACAAGACCAAGACACAATCTGTTGATGATAGATATAAACACAAACCTCGCTATCCTTTCCTTATCTGTGGTGATGATCACTACACGAAGGACTGTCCGAGACACTCTGAGGTCACAAAATTCCTCCAAGGGACCCCAAAACCTCCTACACCCGCCATCTTGTCTCAACCCTTCCCTTCTCAACAACAGGCTCAATTGGTCATCCATGATCAACCTTCTTCCTCCACTACCTCCTATGTACTTATGTGTAACGGTGATTCAAAGAAGAATGACATTACACTTGCCACTCATGCCAAAGATTAATCTTCCTCCAAGGAGAAATTTGACGATATGCCACCTCCGTTGGTTCAACAATCTTCCTCAACTCCACCTTCCAACGATCCTCTTCATCTCGAACGACCAAGCCCAAATAAAGTCCTTCACCCTCCTCCTAAGGGCATGGTTTAGAAGTCTGCCTTCAATCCCCATGCACATGTTGCCCAGAACTACAATATCGTAGAATATTTGGCACAAGCACCATCTGCGATGTCAACCCTCGAAGTCCTTCAGAGTTTTCCTACACAATGGAAGGCACTATTGAAATCTATCGGTGGAATTGACCCCACATATATGAAATTAATAATATTTGACTTGGAAGATCACATTCCAAGGTTATCCCCTCAACTCGCATTTCAAATACAAGTTGTTGTTGCCAACAAGAACATTTGTAGAACAATTATTGACGAGGGTGCCTTGACGTGTGTCATGTCTATCACCTGCTGGAAAGTGTTAATCCCTAATGTTGGCTCATTACCCCTTAATTGGGGCATATTAGATTAGTAATTCTATTTTATTTTTGTTGGCTTTAGGCCATTAGTTGTAATTTAGATTAGTAATGTTATTTTAATTATGTCGGCTTTAAGACATTATTTGTAATTATACCTCCTAGTCTCCTATATATACCAAGGAGAC
>JZKD02S1912319.1:115004-131421 GCA_000966675.3 Picea glauca
AGTTTTTTACGAAAAGATTGTTTTTGTCCGAAGACCAAAATGTCAAAAATGAAGCTCACAACTTCTACAAAAATGGCATCATGGATGTTTCTCTCGGTAACACACTACTTATCATGCTACCCTATGGATAAATCGTCTCAATGGACCACACCTATAGTATGGTGCTAGAAATGCCTCGGGACCTCGTCGATCGACATATCTGGGATCCCTACAGTCAAACCCTCCAGATTCTATTCGATTTCTTCGTAGTCATCCGCATCCCATCCTGCGACTACCATTGATTCTCGTCACCTCTGGGCAGGGGATGTACCTGGGGGACAGAATGTCCCTACATCTGTATAGTCAAGATACTTTTGATTATTCTTTGGATTGAAAAACACATAAAAATATTTAATATTTTGAAAAATTTACAAAAACACTATAAAAGAAAAATGTCTTTCTTACCTAGTTCCCCCCACTGAGAACCCTCAGGTAGCACTAAGGTAGGATCATTGCGAAAATACAACCTGGCATATGAATAGTCATCGATCATCAATATCTGAGGCTCTAGCCAATCGAAAAAGGTGTCATTATATCTAATAATGGGACATGCCACATGTCGGGACATGAGATCACACCACCACTTCATCTGCAGATCTTGTGGCATTGGTATATTCCAATATACCTGTAAGAGAAAGTGAGGGAATCTTTCTAGGAAGAAATATCTGTACCCAAACTGTTTTAGATCCCTGTTCTTGCTCTTGGTCAATTGGTTCTTCATACTACGAAGAAGCCCATCACACCATTTGAACATACGAGGTTTCGTGCATTCTATCACATAATGGAAATAGCTCTGTAGATCCATGTGTGGAGAAGCACTCCCTTCCATCCGTGCAATGGTGAAAAGGATGGTTCTCAAGGTCAGATCATGAACCTCTCTGATAGCCACCTTTCCCTTACGCCGCTTGGCTTCGGGTTCACAATAGAGTCTGATGTATTCACTCATTGGTAAACCCCCACCTCGACCTCCTGTTAAGGTCACTTGCACCCCACGACGGGACAACCCTGTCAAAAAGTAGATGTATTCAATGTCCAAGGAGAGCACATGAACACCCACATGGAATACTTGTTGGTCCACGTCCCACATATGGACCAAATATTCCAACAGTCTTAGCTGGGATCTCATGCCCTGGATATTGAAGAATTTAATAAACCACACTGTCGTATGGAATTTATGGTGCTGGGATTGTTCAAAGACATCACATCATCGTCTTCATGCTCTCTTTCTCTCCACTCCAACATCTTTGCAACCAAAATACTTTCATGGAGATGAAGGAAAGAAGTTAACAACTTTAATTATCATAATTTAGAATTCTTTTTGGTCCAACGTATCTTTTTCTTTTGGGTTTTATGCCACTACGACTGGACTTTGGTTATAGAGCGAGGTTTCCGTAGGTGAACTGTTATGCGCTTGCGAAAATCCTTGATTTCCGCAGGCCTTGATATAGAGCACCTGCGGTGGCCCCAACGTGCGTCTATGGTCCAAAAATTCACCCAAAAAATAATCTTTTAACCGATTAAAATGAATTTTAAACCATTTAAAAGGAAGGAGACGAGGTACTTACTGTTTCTATGCAGACCGTTCGTCGAATGATCGCTCGCTCTCTCCGCAATCGACCGCTGAAATACGAGGTGAAAAAGGGATTTTGGACAAAGTTTTTGGTCAAATACAAATGAAATAGTGAAAATGAGTTCTTATCCCTATTTATCTCATTTTTTACTTTTTCTAAATATATTTTATATTATTTGAATATATTTTATCAAAAACCTAATAGTCTCGTGAGTGTTGTTTCTCACAGATGGGCAGACTGGGGTTCCGAATAATGAAGTATGGATAGTTTTTGTGATTTGTTTGTCTTTTTCGTCGCATACACACTTAATTTTTAGGGTTTTTTAGCAAAACCTCGAGCTTAGTCTTTGTTTGTTCTCATGCTCGAAAAATGATGAGAACGTAACTGAGTATACTTTTGTCGTCTTTTCGTACTCGTCATGGTAACATGAAAGTAATGAAACTTACAGAGTAATCTTTAAGCTCTTTTCACACTCCTTAAAAACAAAAAGATTGCTGAGTGACCTTGTTTTTTTCACTCTCGTAAAAGTATTTGAATAAAACGTTCGACAGACGATAGTTTATCACTTTTTCGGTCATGTCGAACTATTTTACGAAAAAGGAACTGAGAGGGTTCTCTTTTAAGTGTTTTTCCAGACTCTATAAACATGAAAAACCTTCGAGTTTTCTATCTTTGGACTCGTCAAACAAACATCGATAGACCCATATAGGACTGAACCACTCCTTCTCAGGGTTCGTTAAAAATACTCCGAGGGACTCATCCGAAGGATGAGCTTACATCAACAAGCATATGTTATCCTCCTCAAGCTTGTGTAAAAATAAAGAGGTACTCGCCTGAAATGGTGGGGAAAAATTTGGGAAAGAGATGTATCTCTATATTTGTGTTAATGGTAGTAAGCGTCGCTCTTAAAAATGACACCCCCTTTATCATTTGAATTTGGGTTGGGAAATCCATTTGCCTCTCATCTGACTTTCTGCAAGTTCATATCTTGGGTCATCTTTGGGTCAATGCTACCAAGCCTAGTGTCGTTCCATCCATATGTTCAAGAGAAGTTCAACCAAGCCTTCTATTGATTCAGCCATCTGAAATTGTCAATTCCTATTATGTCGGCCTTCCTTGTGTCCGTTCCAAATCATATTCGTTCTTTTCTTTACCATAAATCTGTTACTAGTTTCATGTCATTTGATGGGGGATACATCAAGGCCCTCCCATGACGAGTCTTTTCCTATCGACTTCAGCTCATTATCCAGGAACAAGACTTAGAAACTATTTAGTGCCTTGGAGCCTGCATGCCTCAATGGCAGGTTTCTTCACTCTCGAAAGTGGATTTACATAATTGATCCCTGATCGAGAGATTCCATCGAGTGTTCGACCTCAACCCATCTATTCACACTCATTGGATTGTACTATCGTACCTTGGGGGTCATTGAAATCAATGGTGATTTCCCTCGCACTTGTTAACAGTTTTCATTAACGACCTGTAATCAAGTGGTTTCTAACCATGTTCGACTGCAATGCCTATAATCACATGGCTAGATTCATACTAACAGATGATGAAATTGAAGACCCTAGACCTCATCATTTTTGGTCCAGGTTGCGATGGAGTATTTGTGATTTGAATTGACTCATAGATCCACTTTGTATGTCTCGTGGCTATGTCTATGTCTGAGTTTTCAAAAACATAGATCCATAGTGTATTCCTGGTGGCTATGTAGAACCTTGATGACATGGATTCATAGTGTATAATTGGTGGCCATGACTTATACTTATGATTTCAATCATTTATAGTCTGAACATGGGAATGCCTACTTTGGACATGGTATAATATTGTGCGGATGCTTGATTGTTTGCAGGTTCCCAATTGGTGCTCTCCTTGTTCCCGACACACACACACACACACATTTTTTGCAAAGTATTTCGGCTGTCACGAGTTCCAACCTCATACTTTGGGGGGCATTCTATTACACATTATTTTGGCCATTCTAATGATGATATCAAAGACATGTGTTCAAGCTCCCAACATGGATTTTTGCCTGAGAAAAACAACTTCTTTCCTCCTCTACAAGGCTTTTTTTTAGAAAGGGTCCGCCGGCTGCTCATACTACACAGTGCGGAAATCTATCATTTCCTCAGGCTTCTCTATGGCTGGCCCATAGGATTTCCACAGGCTGCTACATAGGTAGGGTGTGACGACGTTCCAAAGTTAAAAGAGGAAAGAGGTTTCACAAAGTTTCTAGAAGGGCAATCTTCTATAATGCGAGGTGGTGTCCGTGTGGTTGCGATCCTAATGGTTTCTCTGATTTGGTGGGATCATCCTCATCCTTTTAACCACTTCACCTTCTCCTATATAATCATGGGCTTCTCATGGAAAAGGTTAAGCACGAAGAAATAATATTAAACAAATAATTGATGAAAGAATAGGATGAACACTGTGTGAAGAATCCTTCTCTTACTGATGCTTGAGGCCTCCATTTATCCATCAAGATTTTGTGGATTATCTTCATGTGAATTTTGGAGCAAGTGTATGTGTGTGTTGGAACAAAGGACCACTAAAAGGGAATTTGCGACATCAAGGTGTTTCGTTTGTATCTTCTACTTTTCATTAATATAATATGGTGTCACGTCTCTTTCCCATAAAATGATTAATTTTTTATTACATGACTCCTTGATCACATGTTTAGGTTGTCATTGAATTCTGCTATTGTTGCTTTCATGTTGGTTGGTTTGTGTTGTCACAGATATAATTCTACAAGAGCACTAGAGTGAAGCAGGGACAACAAAGATATAAAGAATCGATTCGTAAGGTATGTTATCTATTCCTCTTTGGATAGTAAACTCAATGATTGCAACTTAGGGAAAGCATCTTGTTCCATCTCATTTTGTTCTATATCCAAGTGGATCTAGGGGAATCAATTCATGTTTTCATATATCGATTTACCCAATAATATCTTGATACCCATTAGTTTTATATGTCACGATGATAAATTGGGGTGGTCGAATGGGCGCAGACCCAGGAGGATATTGCTTTAACTTAGAAAACTGGGCCAGGCATGCACGAGTAGGTGAGGTCTTGATCTAACTTTAGTCAGGAAGTTGAGTTTAAAATGAGCAGAGGGAAGACTTGATGAGAGTGGTGAACAAGAATGTTATGGGAATTAGGCCTTCCAACAACTTGAAGAATAAAAAAAATACACTGAAATGTGCTAAGATGACACAGTCACAAAAACACAGTGATCAAACCTACTTCACAATGCTATTGTAACAGCTCGACTGGATCTTCCAATTCCGAACTATTCAGTGTAAGAGGGAGAAAATAACACAGGAAACTGCCTAAAACTGGTGATAATATTTCTATGATGAAACATACATCACAAAAATACAAATACCCCCGACTGGATCATCCAATTCCAAGTGTTTTAACACAGCTGTTTACAAAGATACAAAAAGAAATTGACTTTCATTAAACAAGAAGTCTCAAATATAGATACATAACTAGAGAAACCAATGCTTCATCAAAACTTTACAACACGGGAGCCTAGCTCAACCATCGACACTTACAAAACCATAAACATTGAGTATATATACTCAGAGAAACTCACCACTGACAACATGAGAGTTGTTGAGCCATTAAATTCCATGTTAGTGTGCACAGGATCTTCTTGTCTGACAGGAAAATCATATCGGCATGGCTCTTGTAGGGGGACCTGCACATAGGGGTACCACAGGCTGACTGCTCCAGACCTTTCACGCCTTCCATTTATGGATTGAGCTGAGGTTTCAACCACCTTCTCAATCTTCATTAATTTCTTTCTTCCCTAGAGAGTGACTGAGACTATAGGCACAAGAGATGACCACGTGCATGCTCTCCAAGGCTTGGAGACTGGCCTCCTTTGTTCTGGATCCACCCTTAATATAGCCCATGGCCATGACTCCGTGCCTATATTTAAAGGAATTTTGGGACTTCTCCTACCGAGAATTCTTGTTCCTGTGATTTCAAAATCCCCAACACCAAATCCCGTGACATGTTCAAATGACTGCCACCTATCCACAGGGATTGACGGTCTAGATATCCTTTTATTGAACGACCATGATCGTCCACCACTCAACGAGTGCTTAAATTTAAATAACCCCTGCTTTCCAACCTTGCTACCTCAAGATCGGGCACTAGGACCATGGGCCCAAACTGGAGGCGCTTTCGCGAATGGTGATTCCCAATGTAATGGGAGGAGCGACCCTTCACCTTTCAAAGTCTCAGTGGCTGAAATCACGAGGGGGAAAACTTATGTTAGACTCATCCCTTTAGCTCCACCATATGGCCTTCAAGTATGACCCGGGGCTAAAACCGTGGGTGCTTCGTGAATTTCGGGTTTCAGGGTTTGGGCTATGGGTGCGTTTTCTAACGAAAACCCCGAAATGTCGACGCCTGGGTAGAACAATCAGCTTCCATCTGTCCCCCACCTGGATTGGGTGGCGCAAATTAAATTGTGACTTTGGCTGGTAGGGACAAGCCTAGGCGCTAAACCTTGGGCAACTCCAAAACTCAGGTTTACCCGATGACCATCGATCTTCCTCGATGATATATCATCACCATTAAATCCAGTCTTTGCCCGCTCGCTTGATTTGATTTCTCTATTTGACTATTTCCAGTGTTACAGACTTTGGGAATGGGGGTTTGGCTAACCAGACTTAGGTTTGGGAAGGCAAATATTCAATGATGGAGGTAAAAGGAGGAGGGATCAAACTTTGGAAGAAACAGAGGAATTCAGGGCCGATCTCTTCTAGGAAAATTGACATGGAAGGACTAGTCAATCGAGAAGGATGACCACAAATGAAAGAGAACTAAATGCTGGGATGGGAAAGGAAAACCAAAATCGGTTGATAGAAGGGGAGAAGACAAGCAAAATTACAGACATAGGAGAAAACACAGGTCCCCAATGTCTTGACAGGAATATGTGATAACACATAGTATCACATATGAAGATTGATCGTAATGAGAATAAGGCTCCAAAGATGACTAAAAATTAGAATTGGTCAATGGATAATGAAGTCACACTGACAGGAATCTAAATTTGGTTGAAGCCTGACTCAAATTTTCATATTAAGACTTATTATTCAACACCAAGTGTATCCTGCAGAGACTATGAAGTTTATGTAGACTCAGAAGAAATCAAGACTCAGAGTAAGCCTGATATCAGAAAGGATCATATGGGAAAATGAGACATCTTCCAAAACTGGTAGACATATGCCATGAGTTGAAAAGACTAGATCACATCTAGGAGACATGAAATATCCTGGGAAGATTCCATTGTTTCAGTAGAAAAGGAGGAAGCTAGTCAAAAGGATTGGGATATGGATTTTTTCCTTGAGACCAGAAGGGAAGTTAGTGATGACTTCCAAGATTGATCTTTCAGATCAATCAAGTTATGGATAACAATATGAATCCTGATTTGTGTCTAGAGGATTCTCCCAATAAGAGGGATAAGACTATGATGAGACACGTGTTCCAGTAATTGAAGAAATAGTCCTAGTATTCATGAAGACAACCAAAACAACTATGGTTCTGATATAGTATGAGATTCATGGGGAGAAGTACCTGTATTTAAAGATTGAGTTGCCTCCATGAAATAATAAAATCTACCTTCAATATCAATTATTGAGCCATTCTCAGTTTCATATGAAGTTGTTTCCGTGATAGAGTAGAGGAGTTACTCTCAGATTTAAACAACTAAAGTGAGAATAGAGAAATTCATTCTCAACTTTAGAGTAGCTGGAAGTGCAGAGTCCCAGTTCCAGAAGGAACAAGTGAAGAGAGAGTAGAGGACATACTCTCATGTAGATAGATAGTGCTTTGCAGAAAACACATAGAGCTAGCACATGAGTGTACAGATTAAGTTGCAACTGAGCAAGTGTACTAGGTTGGTACAATGTGATGTGAAAATTTGGTTTGAATTTAAAGACATAAAGACTCATTTCTATAGATTGAAGAAATCTTTGTACATGTTGAAGCAAGCTCCAAGAGCTTGGTATGACAATATTTCTAGTTTCTGATGAGCTTGGGATTTACCAAGAGTAGAATTGATTCTAACCTTTACTTCAATGTTATGAATGATGAGCCAATTATATTGTTGTTGTATGTATATGACTTATTCTTAACTGGAGAAGAAAATATCGTCATAGATTGTAAGAAGAATCTCACTACAGAGTTTGAGATGAAATACCTAGGCCTAATGCATTATTTCTTAGGTCTTGAAGTTTGGTAGAGCCCAGAGAATATCTTCCTTAACCAAGGGAAGTATGTAGTAGAAATACTGTAGAGGTTTGACATGTTGAAATGTAAAGCCATGAACACACCCATGGAAACAAAGTTAAATCTCTTGGTAGATACTTCGTCAAAATTGGTTGATGCTACTCTGTACAGACATATCATTGGTTTGTTGATGTATCTGACAATTACCAGGCCAACTATATGTTTTGCTATGAACACCTTAAGTCAGTATCTGGTAGAGCCCATACATGTTCACCTTGTAAGCTGCAAAACATGTGATGAGATACCTTAAGGGTACATTGGAATATGGTCTCTATTATACTGGAGATCATGACTTCAGGTTGAATGGATATACTGATTCATATTGCGATGGAAGTGTTTCTGATATAAAGAACACTTCATAGTGTTGTTTTAGTCTGGGGTCAACCATGACTTCATGGCAGAGCATGAAGCAATCTAGTATTTCTCTCAACACGATGGATGCAGAATACATTGCAACCTGTTCCGCTAGTTTTGAAGCCATATGGCTTCAGAAGTTGTTGACAAGTTTATTTGATCTAGAGATGGAAGACACTGTGATTCTATGTGATAAACCAAGTTGCATAAAGATGATGAAGAGACCAATGTTCCAGGATAAGTTGAAGCACATATAAATATAGTATCACTAAATTCATGGTATGTTGCAGAGAGGATTTGTAAAGCTCTAATATGTTGGCACGAATGAGCATGTTGCATATGTGTTGACCAAGCCTATGTCTCGTGTAAATTTTGAATACTTTCAAGACAAGCTTGGTATAGTCCGAAAGAACCTCCCTCGAAAGGGGGAGTGATGCTAATGATACTATGGTATCCTGACCAACAATGGGTAGCTCAGTTAGGATTTTATATCCTAGGGGACTGATCATCTCTGGACAGATCCCGAAGGTTTGGTAAGGAAGGTTTGTCAGAGTACTTGTTCATGTATATGCCATATGTTCTCAGTAGTGGTAGCTCTGTTAGGATTTTATGTCCTAGGGAATCTTTTTTATTCCTGGGTAGATCCTGAAGGTCTGGTAAGGACAGTCTGTTAGAGTACCACATGATAGTTCCGTTAGGATTTTATATCCTAGGGAATCTTATGATTCCTGGGTAGATCCTGAAGGTCCGGTAATGACGGTCTGTCAGAGTACCACAAAATGTTGTTGTTTCACTTGCCTCATTCTGTTGCCATATGATGTTGATGTTGACGATGTTATCTCATCCTTGTGCTGATGACGTTGATGATGTTATCTCATCCATATGCCGATGATGTTGATGATGTTATCTCAACCTCGTGTTGATGATGTTATTATCTCAACCTCGTGTTGATGATGTTGTTATCTCAACCTCGTGTTGATGATGTTGTTGTATCAATCTCGTGCTGGTGATGTTGTTGTCTCAACTTCGTGATGTTGATGATGTTGTATCAGCCTTGTGCTGATGATGATGATGTACCAGCCTCATGTTGGTGATATTGTTGTTATATCTTCATTCTATTGATGCTACTTCAACTTCATGATGAAGATGATGATGATGCTACTTCAACTTCTTGCCGAAGATGATGATGATAATGCTACTTCAACTTCATTCTGAAGATGATGATGATGCTACTTCAACTTCATGCTGAAGATGATGATGATGCTACTTCATTTTCTTGCTTAAGATGATGATGATGCTACTTCAACTTCTTGTTGAAGATGATGATGATGATGTTACTTTAGCTTCATGCTGAAGATGATGATGATGCTACTTCAACTTCATGCTGAAGTGATGATGATGCTACTTCAAATTCTTGGTGAAGATGATGGTGATGCTACTTCAACTTCTTGCTAAAGATGATGATGATGATGCTACTTCAACTTCATGTTGAAGATGATGATGATACTACTTCAGCTCCATGCTGAAGATGATGGTGATGATGCTACTCCAGCTCCATGCAATGAATGTTGATGTTATTAATGATGAGATAAAATTTTCGATGATTTATAGATGTTCCATTCAATGTTCCATATGCTAATGATGATGCTTCCCTCTCCTTCTCCTGATGATGATGTTGGATTGGGTTATGTCATTAGAATACCCTTCTTGTTAAGGGGGAGTGTTGAAATATTGTAACTGCGAAGAGTATTCTAATAATAATTGAGTCATTTTATTATAGATCAAATCCCCTTTTGTGGATTGATCATGTTGGGTCTTGTATATAACCAAATCCCCTTTTTTGGATTGGTCAAATCATGTTTATATGGTAGTAATTGAGAAGTTGACCTTTAGGAAAAATTAAAGTGGTTTTAACCACTAGATGGAGAAGTCATCCCTGCTTGGTGAAGATACACAACCCTAGTGCCTCCCAACTAGTATAAATAAGAGAGGATGATGCCTCATTCTCTCACTCACTTAAGTCACTCATCTAGTGCACAAGTTTTGAAGGAAGCTGCAGTTAGAAGAAGGAGAAGAGAGAGGCACATGCTTAGTTTTGGATATTCTTAGTGGTTTGGTATCTAGTCTTGGCATTGTATTGGCAATCTATATTAAGGAATTTTTTGCTGGGTTTTCTCCCCCATGAGGGTTTCGCAGGATAAAATGATGTGTACCTTGTGATTGTGTTTCTCTCAGTGATCCTGCTTATGCTATTATTGTCTAGTAAATTGAAAAGAACTAAATAACAACTCTAAATTTAACATTTACTTGTGCAACTTCGGGAGAGTGTGAAAAGTGTGTGAATGAATAATCTAAATTAAATTAATTAAAAAGTTAATTACTTGTGCATGTGGACAAGTGGAAATGAGAATTTACCTATAAAAGAATTGGGATAGAAGGGGAAGGGGACTCGCTTTTGGATGGTACTGTTATGATGCCAAAATTTGTTTGACTGTGTTTTACTTGTGAGAGTTGGGAATTCAATCTTGAGAAAGAGTGGAAACTCTTCCTTGCAAGGTAAGCTTGAGAGCTACTGTGTTCTGGTTTTGTTCTTGGCCGCTTTATGGCTTAGAGGGCTAAGGGGGAAGAAGTGTACTGCTAGTGTTGGCTAGGTGGTACCAGTGAAGTCCTTGGATGAGTAGGCGAAAGAAAGGAGTACTTGAGAAAGTCATTGAATTGAAGAATCAACATTGAATATCTACCAACTTTGAGTTATGGTACTTGAATTTAGATTATTTATTTATTAGATAGAATCATTGTGAGATTATTATTTATTTGAAGGAGAAACAATTTAGTATTTCTTTTGTGTATTCATTTGAGAATTACTCTTAGGATTTATATATTAATAATGTATTAGAGTTTATTCCATATTGTAATAAGAAATGATTTATTTATATAAAGCCAAAACATTTATTGGTATGCTATGTGGAAGCATATAATTTTTATTGTGTAACTGTCAGAATAATTTGTGGTTGATTTAAGTGGAATTGTCCCTTCATGTGCGCTAAATCTATGAACTTTGGACTACAAATTTGTTAGAATTTTTGCACTCTTTGATAGAGGGTTATGTTTAAACAATATTATTGTTTGGTGCATTTATGTGGAATTAGATTATACACAATTTTTGTGTGTGTCCTAATAAGAAATAATATCTGGAAGAGTATTGTGATCATTCCACTGTTCCTTTCACGATCTTGTGTACTAGTATGGTGTTACCCGGTGGGGTTATTATATTTCCTTTAATAGTTCAGAGATCACGATTTCTTGTTAAAATTTTTAAAATAAGAATATCATTCGTTGGTTCCCACAAAATGTTACAAATTTATCTCTTTCATTAATCTACTGTAATGTTGACAAAAAAGTAATTCATTGATGAGTTTGTGGTATAATTTTCGTATTTCCTCTCTGTCAAGGGGTTAATAATCAAAATGTCTCATGGCGTTAGTTACTCCATCATGTTACTTAATAATGAGTGAACATATCACTTTTTTTTCCCCAACGTTTTGTTATTTAAAGTCGAATTGCTATTGATGAGATAACGGTCCTAGCATACTGCTACTTTAACATCAATTACTGATAGTGACAATAAGTCTTCATAAACAATGGATATCCCCAACCACTGTTGTGATTTTAACTATCATGTAGAGATTTGGGATTTATCAACTTGTCTCTTACGTGTACATAAGAGTTTTGGTATTATTGTAAGCTCATGATTTAATTACTAAACAAGATTTTTACTTAAATCCTCTTCTATCTTTCAGGTATCTTAAACATTGGAGAAAGATATTTTGCAAGGCGTCCATTGGCCTGTCCATAATTTTTGTTCCACCTTTCATTTTATCTACTTGAAGACTCATATACTTACTCAACAATTTCGTTTATTTAAATAACTTGTCATTGGTGAGGAGCACCCAATCACTTCATCATCCAAGTTGAGTATCGGGGGAAACAAGTGAATACGATCCTGATATATCGAGACTTCAATAAAATTTTCGAGTTTACTTGGTAAACGCCTTTCCAACTTGGTCAGTTTTCATTTAATTTCTTGATAATCATGGCTCGACACCTATGACATTAATCTTCATTTTTTTATATGTAACCTTGTTTTTGGTTAAATTAGTGAAATCCAGATCACGTCCACAAACTTAATCATTTCACTCTACTTGTAGACCCTCTAACAAATCGTTCGTTAGATCATACATCATTCGAATTTGATTATATAGAAGTCACCTTAACAAAAATCCGTAGTGTTTCTTATGGATTGTCATTTCTAGTTTATTCCTTGACCGTCGATGAACCCTAAATAATAGTTATAGTCACATGTCCTTTTAATTCAAAATTTTAGCGACTTATGGTTCACCTTGTCCTTATTATTAACTAAGTCTGCAGGTTTATTCCTTGTTATTATATGTCATATGATCATTCTATGATGAATAAGTGATGTTGTATATGATTTCTTGCTAAAGTATCGACAATGATGATATTATAATGTTTTAGCATTGACACATGTCAGTTTTGCATAACACATGCCCTAATTAAGGTTTAATAGTTGTTTTAAAAAAATAAAAAATTTACACACTTATATTATGTCTTAACCAAAGGGGTCATTACACTCTATAAGCTCCAATAGGTGTGTTTGGGTATGGTATAGATAAGAACACTGCCCGTGCACTTCTAGGAAAACCATTTCAAAGTTTGACCATCAAATGCAGTTTTCCAATGCCTCCCTCATCATAAAAACTTAGTGATCCAAAAAGGATCTAGAGAAGGATAAGAATAACTCAGAACTCACAGAGGCAACTCAGAACACTTAGAATGGCTCCAGTAGACAGAGAAAGGGAAAAAAATTCAAAGTTCCCAAAACTCAGTGAAAATGACATGATCGCGAAGAGTGCGTCACAAGATTTCAAAATGACGCAAAGGACTCGTCAAACGAAGTTACAGTTTGGAAGTTATTCACGGTCAAAGTTGTGGTCAAATAAGTCAAGTCAATAGGGCCACACCATCGTCCATACTGCTGATGTCAGCAACTGACATGGCAGGGTGATTTCAGCATGATGACTGCTAACATCAACATGCCACGTGTCACTCACCAATGGGATTTTTAGGGGTCCATGTGGACCAGTAGAAAAGTGCCACATGGCACCCCCAGGTGACACCACATGGCACCATCTAGGAAGCACCACGTGTCATGTACGGTTGAATGGGCAGTGACGTCAACAATCAGGTGGACCAATATGTAGAGGCCACATGGCCCAATCAACGGTTGACACGTGGCATCCCTGAAATGCCCAAGGATGACGCATAACGGAAATTTCAAAAAAATATACGGGGCAGGACCTCGCCAAATCTAGCGGAGGTCTCCCATGTCTAGCAACATCCACCAACTATAGAGGTGTAATGTTTCCCAAATTTACCAAATAATTTTTTTTTTTCTTAGGGATATTAAACTCCTTTTTCTTTGGACAACTTACCTCGAAAGACTGACAGTTAATATAAACACGTAATTGTCGTCACTAGTTATCTTTCACAAGGTTTATTTTTTTTATCAGTTATCAAAACAACTAACTGCCACTATAACTGATTCTCTTTCTGAGTTATTTCACACTGCACAATAAATCTATAAATAAAGGTCAAGGTAACTTTTCTATACTCTAGTCTCTCAGATGTTTAATGAGTAATAAAGGTTAGTAAAACCCTACTATCCTTATACTATTTCTACGCTCTGAGCATTGGTATTTATATACAATAAAAGTCCAGTAGAATTAAAATCATTTCTTATATGTATTATCATTTATAATATATATAGGGCCCTTAGTGTTGTATCCACTTTATGCATAAACATTCACATTAGAATACAAGGTATATCCCACTCGAAAATACAATCACCCTTAAGTATAGACGTTTCTCGTATCCTATAGGGTCTATAAAATTTTGAGTTTAAAAACATGTACTTTCAACAATAGAGTTACAGGCCTTAATACGATGGTGATTGTACGCTAATTTAACTGGACGAATAACATGCCTTGTGGACACCGATCATGATTAAACTCCCGAATACTATTAACATAGTTTTCCTTTTGAAAATTTTTAATGATGACGAACTGTTAGTCCCACCTTAACTGGACGAGTGACTAGACTTTATGATCATGTGTATTGTGCCTTAAAGAGGTCGTCCTTGTTTGAAATAACTTGATGTGAATTTGAGAGGGTTTTGTCAGACTTGAGTTAATGCCTCTGTCCAATCCATTAATGGAGACCTACAAAGGTTAATCCCAAGGCTGTCACTAGGTTCCATATCCAATACAAATGTGCCACCTCTATCCCATCACATGGTCAGACACAGGCTTCGTACCTCCCAATATTACTCTACATAGTGAATGGTTTTCCAGGACTATTGTTCCATCCTCCCTTGGCTCCGAGTCTACTGCGTGGCACTTTAGTGCTAACCCTGTGATTTTTCTTCGGTGAGAAAGGCCGATGACTTGGAGATATCTACCTTTTTTAATGCAAAAAATACTACGCGACCGCCTGGTAAGTCCACAAAAGAATACATGTTTATGCTATCTATAGTCGGGTGATGAATTTTCAGGAGGTTTCAGTCATAGTGATGATGTCTCTGCAACTTTTATCCTTTACGATTTCTATTTAAGATTATTCCCTTCATTATTCTTTAACCCTAACTGTATTTCAATCCATGTCCGGTGTGAGGTATGTGTTCCCACTCGTGGCCATGCAAACCTGTCTCTTCTTGTGAAGTAGTCATTCACTTCTCCAGAATTCGTTATCTTGCAATGTCTTCTACACAAGGGTTTTATGTTGTTGACTCTGAGATAGTTTTGAAATGTGTTCGGGTTCTATTAATACGCAAATACCCTCAGTCATTGTTTTTGATATGAAGGATGGTATTTAAAAGGAATTACTCGCGACATGCCTAGTGCTGCAAATCCAGTGGTTAAACCTATTATAGTGACCCTAAAAGATTCAACACCGAGTATTCCTATAGAATAACAATATGCTAGGTTCTCTTCCATGACCCATATTCTTTTCCATGACCCATATTTCCCTTCACGAGGGTTCTCCATCAATTCAGGACTCGAATCTCGTTGCTTGAAAGTCACCCTTTAAAAAGGTTGTTCCCCTACTGTGTACTATGTAGATAGGGATCACATTTTCCTTTGTTTACACTATTTGGTTTAGCATTCAGTCTTCAAGTTATCGACTTCTTGACTCATTGTGAAATCTGGCATTCTCAGATTTAAAATTATGAAGCCACAAATACATCATTGTAGTTGAGGTGAGGATTTATTTATTGTTGTACAAGGTTTGGTTTCAACCAACAACTACTCTATTTACCCTAGTCGTGCCTGTACATGCATAGATAGAAGGTTAAGATTCCAACTGTGAAATATTATTCTAGGACTTAATTATTTTTAAAATATTTAACCTCACTCCCCGTTCGGGAATCCGATAGTTAATCTGTCTAATTTCACCTCATTCGTATGAAAGAAGGGACAACAAATTAGGTACCCAGAACCCTGTTATGATCTTGTTATTATTTGTCATCGACCTGTAGTTTTTATGTTTATAGTTATGAGGGCAACAATATCATAGTATTATCTGTGATATGAATTCATGTAATTCTCGTGGAGCACATTTTATTCTGTGCCTTCTTTATAATTCTGGTTTATTTCCTTCTGTCATAAATGATTAAGGATTTTATTAGTATCATCTAATGATGGGATCCCCTGTTTGTTACGAGGGTACCCATCAGGCAACCTTGGTCCACTCCCCCCCTTTGGTTTGTGGATGATTTCCTCATCGACGCAAAGGGAAGAGCAGGCCTTAAAATCTCAAAACGCAAGCTAAGTGCAGTCCATATATAAATCTGCGATATTTCTTTTGTAAAATTTATCATGGTAATTATTCTATATTCAGTATTTGAATTTTATTTACTTCCAACTTAACACTAATTATATTTTTTCTTGGTCTCATTACAGGACTGTGCACATTCAAAGTCTTTGGATTCTAGGACAACGTCTTGTGCGAAAAGGTACCCGGGTTCCAACTTGCAACGTTTAAAAAAAAAAAAAACCTAGGTTCTATC
>JZKD02S1912319.1:140994-166468 GCA_000966675.3 Picea glauca
ATTCTATTTTATTTAACTTACTGATATATCCCATGTACCTACCAAAACTAACACATAGTATCTTTCATTTATTTATTCATTAATAAATCAAACTGTATCTACAACAGCTAACAAACAGTAGCCTTATTACTTTATTCATTAGAAAAATCAAACTGTACCTACAACATCTAACACACAATAGCTTCCTTACTTTATTCATTAACTAAAGTCAAAATTCCAAGGGTTCATCCTATAATTCGTTTTATTCCAATTAGTTACTATCCAGTAAAACAATTCAGCAAAACGAAAGATACAAGTACATATCTAAACAAAGTGTTGGGACAACAAATGGAACAACCAAGTTCCACCCAACCAAAGAACGAAACAACCAATCTACTTTCTTCATTCACCCCCTATCCTGACCATGAATCCATGAGGGAAAACTCCATAACTCCTCCTTATCTATAGTCCTTCTTCAGTTTCAGAAAGAGCTTCTCCTTGCCTCACACTCTGAAAGCAGTGCTCATAAAAAAAAGTTATATTATTCTCTCCCCCAACATACTGGGCAATGTCACGCCTCCTCCCATATGCCATATATCCAAAAGCATATTGTGCCTAGGTCTTTTCCCCTTGGGAATTTTCCCATCTTTACAAATCCCTAATTTTCAGGGGTTGCCAATGGCCAAATTCCTGATTTGCCACTTGTAGAATTCAGCCCTGAGGTAGTTCAAACATGTTCCCCACTCATGGAGTCATGTTCAACAAATTTCAACCTGGCTTTTCTATTTGTCTATCAGCAATAAATATAAAAATATTTGTTTTCTTACAAGTGTCATAGTCAAAGATTTGGTTGGGAAAATCAAATCTTTTCCCAACAATCATAATAATAAATTACAATTAACTAAATTCCAAAATTAAGAATTTCCATAAATGACAATAATTTTCCAAATTTCGAATTTACCAAAAATGAAAATAAATTCCTAAGTATTTTCAGACTTCAATAATAATTTATTTTTGGGGATATTACAAGAGGTTGTTATCCAAACTTGGCAGACGTTATAACAAATACCCCAAAAGGGAGGCCCATGGCTTTGACCTCGAGACCTCCCCCAATATTAACGCTTTAATAATAGTACCAACAACCAACTCGCCAATGGAGCCCGTTGAGAAATCCTTCCACCGTTTTCTATTTAAGTTGGGTTTATCCCGGCTGGAGGGGAGGCATGACCATAGTGTACGAACACAGTCATGGATTTCGAGACAAGACTATCATAATTGAAGGTTTAGAGGGCACACAAATCGAGACAAAATTCCTCTTGGGCCTGGGAGTGCTAGAGTCAGATCAAAGCTTGGAGACAGTTATTTTTGGGTAATTCGACGCCACGAATCCAGTGGTAATGTCTATTTTCTGATATGAGAATTATTTATGCATCTTGATTTTAGAATGAGGTATATTCATGTATTTTCCAAATTCTTTTGCTGAGTTAATGAAATAGCCTACCCATTTTAGAAAAGGACCCAGAGATGAACTTCGTTATGAAGTTTTTTTGTTTAGATCTGATGCTTATGTCTCTTCATTTTTAAGTTTTCCCTTATTTAATGGTGCAATTTAATTTATGCTCATTTAATACAATTCTTTATAAGTCACGATGAAAAGATCCTGGATCATGTTGGTATCAGAGTAGTCATCTTTGACTTGAAATGTTGAGTGTGAATGCTTACTAGGGCCAAGCATAAGCAAGGTGACAAAACTCTTAACACGTTCAATCCCAAAGTTTTCCATGTATCTAGAAGGAAGAAAATGGCAGAAGAGGACAAGTGTGATGAACAAGAAAAAAAATTTCACATGGTCTTTTATCACATGTTAGAAATGGTCGAGCGAATGTATGGAGATTATGAGAAGAGGATGAAGAAGAAAGGGAAGAAAAAGGAAGCACATGCAAATGATGATGCTTCGGTAAACTAAGGGGCTATAGGAGATCCTCATGAGCCTCTATCTTCACCTTCGAGTTCTAGTTCTTCTTCCTCTCAACATTCTCATCATTCTCATCATTCTAGACATAAAGCCTCTTGGTGGCCCTCGACCAAATTTTTAGGAAACATTGGTCGGTTTTTACCACTTTTGGACTTCAAAATGATGGTTGAATATGAAGTGCCTAGGTGGAGTTGAGATCGCAGGATCTCACTTGTTTTGTGGACCAAACAAGGGGTTCACTAGGGTTTTGGGTATTAGGGTTTAGGGGATGTCGGCCCATGGGTTTACCCATGATTAGGCCTTTTTGTAAGTGAATGTAAAAGTATAAATAAGAAGGAATGTAATGCAGAAGTAATGAAATATTAGTGGAAGCGATGTAAGTATCTAAGTGCAAGAGGCAAGTAGTTCTGAGTTTCTTTGTGCAACAGACTATGTATGTAAGGATTTGTGCGTAATAGAGGAGTTGGCTCCATGCCTTGACCTGATTTTGGGAAGGTGGATCTGGTGCTTAGTGCATAGATCACTTGTCTAGTGAGAATCTTGGCTCTGTGTCTTAGTGCACAAGAGAAGATGGATGTAAGAGATTGAATCCTAATAAAGAAGAAGAAGCCGTTGGTGGACGTAGCCCCACACTGGGGTGAACCATGTAAATCTTGTGTTGATGGTTTTCTTTGTGCTGTAATGTTTATGCTGTGAATGTTCTTAGTGCATTGAATGTTATGAATTATAGATAGATCTGTGAATTCTTAATGCTTTGTTTATGTTGAATGTGTTAGATCTGACTTATGATGCTAAGTGCGATGTGTATTTTGTCATTATTACTTTGTTGATATGTACTCAGGGTTTTATCTGCAATGTGAATAAGGATAATGAATTAATATATGTTGTTCCTAAGTACCCCGTAAAGTGTTGTAATCACAGATATGTGTCCTAAATTAATTACAAACACTTGATCCCTGTAACCCCCCCTGCCTCTACCTCGGGTGAAACTTCACCTGCTTCACATGTGTTTCTGAAACGACCGGTAGCTAGGGTTTTGTTGGTGCATTGTTGAAGCATTGAACCCTGGGTATTCCCTTGTGCCAAAAAATGGTTTCGTTGTCGAGACCTGAAACTATGATTGTTGGGAACTGAAGTAAAGAAAAGAGAAGCTCTGTGCGTGGATCTGCTACTGTAGTGCGCAATATTCTATTTGACTTGTGAAGCTCTGTGCTAAGAAAGAAACCTGATCTAAAGAAAAGAGGTAATATCTTGAAAGAGGTAAATATTTGTGCTTGGATAGAGTAAGATAAGTGGAAATTTTTGTTTCAAAAGCATGAATCTAGGTATGATTGATAGATTATTTTCTAGTCTGAAATCTAGGGCACAGTTAGAAGAAAATGTTGATCTGAATAAATTTGATAGAAATAGAGAAAGATATGTTATTCCTATGCATATAAAGAATTTTTGGACTAATGAATGGATGCAAGAACCTAGAAATAATTTTTGCAGATTGCAGGTCCAACACTGTGATCCTAGTACATAGTACAGGATATTTGGGGAACTTACAAGAGAAAGAAAGGATTGACATTATGTTATAACTGTAGAAGAATGAGACATCTTGCTAAGGAATGCCCTGGTATAGGTCCTATTTGTATTTGTTGTAAAATTGTTGGTCATGAGGTTGAGGATTGCCCAAAGATGATTGCTAAAGTTGAAAGAATGAACATGAGTCAAGAGAATGAGAGCATGTTAGAAGATCATCAAGAGAAAGAATCAAAGAAAGTTCAGACTACATTAGAATAGTTGAAATAAATGATGAATGAACACAAAGATATTAGTTTATCAGAGATATTGAAAAAAAACAATGCATAGATACAAGAATAAGAGATTTCGACATAGACTGTGTCTTGGATGAGGAAACACTAGTGAATATTATGACAGAAAGCACTTGGGAAATTTTGGTTAAGCCTACTATGGTACCTTCATTGGGAAGGATAGTCTTGTTTAAAGGAAAGATGATAACCCTATGTGGAAGAGCTACTAATGTACCTGTTATCATTCATGGAATATCGAATGAAGAGGAATTTGAAGTTATTAGGCTTATTGAGAACAATGCCCCTTTCCCCCTCTTTCTAGGAAAGACTTGGATTCAGAAAGATCAGATCAGAAGAAAATCAGAGGACGAAGCTACAAAAAATAAGAAAACAAGAACTAAGGGATTTCAAAGCTAGATAATAGATCGTCTTATAGAAGAACGAGAAGTTAAGTAGAAGAAACATAAGACCAGAGAATTAGCTATCGAGGTTGAAAGAACGCAAAAAGGTTTGAATGACCTATCCATACAAGAAAGAAGTATATCCGCCCAGGAAATAGTAAGAGAAGGGATATTAACTTCAAACCCTTTGAGAACACATCAACAGTGTGAAGTCACTTCGCTAAGAGAAGATAAGAATAAGAATGGAAAGAGAAATCCAGAAACAGTTAGAGAGACATAAATCACAGGAAAGAAAGCAAGGAAGCTTAGTAAGAAGAAGGCTAAGTTGGAAAAGATACAAGAAGTTATAGGGAACATATGGAATATTTCACATATTGGAACTTCGTAGGAGGCAGGTTTGCAAGATTTGAACCTCGTCGGAACAACAAAACCATGCAGAATGGGACTTCACCCTAGCAAATCTATATGACTGTTGGAGGCACCCCAACAATTGTAAAAACACTCTAGAATGGATAGGAAACAAATTTATGGGAAGATAGATCATTGTTAGATGTTGAGACCATGCCATAACAGACAAATTCACATTGATTGAGGCATTCTTGTTCGTTGGAAGAATCAGTCACGAAACTTGCTTACTTAACCCGTCAGACGCTGTGCCAGGACCACTTTTTTCTACCTGTGATTATCTGAGACAAGAAACAAAGTTATTATGTGTGTCAAGATGTGCTATCAGAACTCGCCATATATTTTTTACCTCGCTATCCATTCACCTACCCCGACTTATTTGTTAACAACAAGAATGTCGTCCGAGTGTACTAAGCTAGAGAAATTTGTTGAAGAAGTTCTGAAGAATTTTATGGATGACAAATCTATGTCTGAGGGAGTACATGCATCATCGATCAGGGGACTGTAGGCTTCCCCTTCGACTGGACGTCGATCAAAATGTTCCAACCTATCGTTTGAGAAGCAAAGTAAGCATCACGACGATCTAGATAATGCGAAGAAGATCTCGTTGGTCTTACCAGACTATATTCCACCTTTGGCTGGCGCGGTTAATCGTGACATCATTCCATGAGACTTCAAGTACACATTGATCACCTTATACATTCTGAAGGGAATACGCATAGTGGGAACCCAGTTAGGACAGATCCCCGCATTGAAGAACAATGATTTTAACCTTGGAGACAGAAAGAACTATGTGATGCTCACGCCCCATAGATATTTGATGAAGATGAATGGGAAGAAGTCTCGCATAGTCTCCCAACCTTGGATTAAGGAGCTTGCACAGTCCACGATACTGAAAGTAATGAAGATCCCTCATTTTGGCCGACATTAGGAGGTTAACGCTTGCGTTAAACTCCTCTTGTCGTGATATCATGGAGGATATCTGTGGATCGATAGGCACATTACTGTGGATCTGGTGCTAATCCACTTGATCATAGGAATGATCATGCAGGGACCCGAACCTCAATAGTTCTACTCAGGGAAGACCTCAGATCGCTCCTTGGCACAACGCATTAAGGAGGCATACAACGAAGTTGAGAAGGGAAAGTGAGGCTACAAGGTAGCCTCCATCTAGGATGGCACAGTGCGCCTAGATTGCCAACTCATAGCTGGAAATCTTGTCAGAAAGAACTTCCCCACGTAGGTCACTGGGTTCGTGGTGAACCTCACAGGAAAATGTGTGGAGGGGATTCAAATGAATTCGGCGATTTACCTCGTCAACGAGCTTGAGAAATACTATCACGGAGTGCAGGATCAGGGATACAAGTTCCATTTCAGCTGGTTGCTTGTGTTGATCGCATTGGTCACATGACAAATGCTAGAGGGAGCAACTTTTCCATAAATTGAACTGTCAGAGCCATTGGCTTCGAGGTTCTCCACCTTATGGTATACGAACGATATGTCGAAGCAATGGCAGTCAAATGCAGTGTTACATGCCTACTATCAGAAACTGAAGGTTTCTATTGAGTCGTTCCACGCATGACACCACACACTCTGCACCAATACAGACTGCTAAGTTTTGTGTAGAACCACACTTTATTTATATCACTGCGTGTAGGGATGAGAGTAAGGAAGATTTATAGTCCTATTATAAGCTGATTGATGAAGACATGGAACAGATCACGAAGGCATGGTTGACGAAGTTCCTGGTACCGGTTGATGATGTAGAACTCTCCGACCCTGACATCATCGAAATCCCCTTGGTCACCTGGTTCGAGCATGCAGGATAGACAAGTGCGAAGAAGAATAAGAAAAAGGAGAGACTGATAAGGAGGACAACGCCTCATAAGAAAGTAGACCCAGATCACCCGCAGGAGGAGGAGGAGATGAAGTAAATCAAGAAATAGGAGGGGAAGAAGGAGAAAAATAAGGAGAAGGCAAAGCTACACCACTAAAGGATCCCCCTACCGAGGCATAGACATCGAATAAGAGGAAGGTTTCTTCGCAGAAACCTTCAACAAGAAAGAAGACCCATGCCAATAATCCCCAGATGGAGACCACGCTCATGGAGGATGACATCGGTCTAGTCCACAAAGCAATGGAGGATGTGTCTGAGGACCTATTACAGATATATGGCAGGAAGAAAGAAGATCTGTATGTAAGAGTTGATAAGGAACTGAAGGAAATTCAACGAGCCATTCAATTAATCTGCGTAGTTCCTACTACTCCTTCCTCGTCGGAGACTGTAGAGTTGGGGGACGAACCAACCCAACTTCGAAGACTAGCAGATGCAATAGAAGCTCAGCTTTAGTGAGTCCAAGAAGAAAAGGAAAAGGATACAAAATCCCTGAAGAAAGAAAAAGAGGAGATCTTAGAGCAACTACGAGTTGTGCGATACTGTGTAACCACGTACGAAAATGAGAAGGATGAGTTTCAGGTGATGCATGAGGAAGACAAAGCGAAGATACAAAGGGAAAAGGACCAGCTGCTCAAAGAGAATACTACAACAAATAAGTGGTGAGAAAATCACTTCACTCTGTGCCAGGCTTGACACAGGAGGAAAATGAGGCGGTCGAAGTTCAAGTAACGAAGCTTGCTGAGGCCATCCAACAGCTTCAAGCAAGAGTAAAAAAGTTGGATATTCAAGCGACCAGAGGGAGGAAGAAGCTAAGAGAGCAGTGGAAAGGATCAGAGTCCTTAGCCTAGAATGCAAGCAACTAAGAAATAGAAGTGCACAAACCTATGAATGCCTCACAGAAAACCCAAAACTTAGGAAGTTGGAGGCAAAACTATAGGAGGTGCAACAACATGCACTGACAGTTCAAGCACATATGAAGTCACTCATTGTAGTCGAGAGAATGAAGAGATCACAAGAACAACACATGGTCCAATAGAAGATTACCTCCATCTAGGGCAGAGTAATGGAAGTCACACAGAGGCTACAATTGGTGCAGGATGAAGCCTACGCTGTGTTCGAAGAGATCGATGGACAAGGTTCACAACTGGACCAAGTAGTTATGACAGTGGAACAGTGACTGGAAGGTCCTGTTACAACACAGATGATCCAGGAGTTCATTGAGTAGGAGGCTTAGGATAAGCAACAAGTTGAGGTAGCTCGAACTAAGCTCAAAGCCTTCGAAACAACACTTCCTAGATCTGAGTGACTCAGGAAAAGTCACAGGTGAGTGTTGGGGGCCTGTTGGCCCTCGACCAAGTTTTGAGGAAACATTGGTCGGCTTTGACCACTTTTGGAATTTGATAGGTTGGTCTAAGATGAGGAGACCATGTAGAACTGAGATCATGGGATATCACTTGTTTTATGGACCCAACAAGGGGTTTACTAGGGTTTTGGGTATTAGGGTTTAGGGGTTGTTGGTCGATGGGTTTACCCATGATTAGGCATTTTTGTAAGTGAATGTAAAAGTATAAATAATAAGGAATGTAATGTAGAAGTAGTGAAATATTATTGGAAGCGATGTAAGTAGATAAGTGCAAGATTCAAGTAGTTCTGAGTTGCTTTGTGTAACAGACTGTGTATGTAAGGATTTGTGCGTAATAGAGGAGTTGGTTCTGTGCCTTGACCTGATTTTGGGAAGGTGGATTTGGTGCTTAGTGCACAGATAACCTATCCAGTGCGAAGATTGGCTATGTGGCTTAGTGCATAGGAGCGGATGGATGTAGCCCCACACTGGGGTGAACCACGTAAATCTTGTGTTGATGGGTTTCTTTGTGTTGTAATGTTTATGCTGTGAATCTGCTTAGTGCATTGAATGTTATGAATGATAGATAGATATATCAATGTTTAATTCTTTGTATATGTTGAATGTGTTAGATATGACTTATGATGCTAAGTGCGATGTGTATTTTGTCATTATTATTCCGCTGATCTATACTTAGGGTTTTATCTGCGATGTGAATAAAGATAATGAATTAATATATGTTTCTCCTAAGTACCCTGTGAAGTGTTGTAATCAAATATCTATGTCCCAGCTTGGTTACAGACACCTGAGTCCTGTAACTCCCCCTACCTCTACCTCGGGTGAGACTTCACCTACTTCAGAGGTGTTGTTGAAAGGGTCGGTAGTCAGAGTTTTGTTGGTGCACTGTTGAAGCGTTGAACCCTGGTTCCAACACCTCTTTTAAGAAACCATTATTAAATCTTGATGTAAAATTTTCTTTACCTATGTTTAATGGAGATGCTAATCCTGAAAATCTAGATAATTGGATCCGACAGGTTGAAGTGTATTGCCGTGTCCAACATATTGATGAAGAGGAAGTTAAAGTGCAATTGACTTCTCTTCGGTTGGAAGGAACCACTCTCATATGGTGGGAGAGAAAGCTTCATGACATAAGTAAGTGTGGTAAGTTTCTTTCCTCATGGTCAAAATTTAAATCAACGATAAGGAATCAATTTAATCCATTAGGGTATTTACATAAAGAAATGATGGAATGGAAAACCTTAAGGAAAAGTAAAGGACAAATTGTACAAATTTTCACATAAGAGTTTAGGAAGAAACATCTTGCATTGAACATTCCTTTGGATTCTTATGAAACTTTAATGAAGTATATTGGCTCACTTCACAGTTATATTCGACATACTTTTCTCTTGTTTAACCCCACTAGTCTTGACAAAGTTTGTGTGCAAGCCACTCACCTTGAGAATAGGGGGAAACATGTTCAAGAAGATCCCACAAAGAAACCTTCCAATTTCCCACAAAAGACTTTTAAGAAGTTAAAAAGGAAGGACAAGAAGACCGCTATAGTGATGAGAGAAGGAGGGAAACCATCTTGCACTCATTGAAAGAATAACGGTCACGATGAAGAACACTATTGGAAACTGCATCCGGAAAAGAAACGAAAACAGTTCAGTGGAAAGGGGAAGACAAAGACCGTTGCTATAGTGAAATAAGATCTTGGTTTCGATTCAGGAGATCAAGGAAAGATCACATCAGTTGGAGTACAAGGTAAAGATTCTATTCATACTAGTTCTAGTTCCAATGGTGAATCTCATGTTGATGAACGAAAGATGAATGAGTTATTTCATATAAGATTTGTATCTAAATATACTAAGATAGATACATTGTTTGATCCAGATTCCCAAGTAAACTTATTATCTGAATCACTTTTCAAGAAAATGGGTCTTGAAATGAAACCACATCCGAAGCCTTATCCTCTTGGTTGGGTATGTGATAAATAAAAACTTAATGTCACCAAACAATGTAGGATCAGATTTGCTATTGCTTCAAAATTGATTGATGAAGTGGATTTGGATGTTGTAACACTTGATATATGTGGAATAGTGTTGGGAAGTTCTTATCTTTATGATAGAAAATAATTCTTCTTTCGTGATGAGAAAACATACCACCTTAATAAAGGGAGAGTGGAATATATTGTTAGGGCTCACAACATGAGGGTAAATACAACACTTGTTAGTGCAAGGCAAATGAAAATACTCAAAAACACTAATAAGAGATATGTACTCATGGTCGTCAGAGATAAATATGTCGGGACATTCAACGCTTTCCAAGGGTGTGACCCATCTCATAAAAATGAATTAATTGATATTGTTTCTATGTATGATGATATTTTTTAGGAACCATATGGATTACCTCCTAAGAGGGAAATCCAACATGAGATACATCTTCAGCAGGATTCTCCTATTCCTAATGTGGACATGTACAAGATGTCAGTTGTGGAGATGACATAGATCAAGAAGCAGGTGCATGGATTATTGGATCAAGCGGTCATCAGGACCAGTTCATTTGAGTGATTGTGGTTCTTGGATCATGATGGTTCCAAAAAAGGATGGCACATGGCGAATGTGTGTCGATTACCAGGCTTTAAATAAAATCACGATGAAAAATTGATACCCTCTTCCTCGCATAGAGGATTTACTTGATCAATTGAACAATGTTGTCTATTTCACTAAGTTGGATTTGTGAAATGGATATCATCAAATCAAAGTCAAAGAACATAATGCATGGAAAACTTCCTTTAAAACCAAACATGGATTGTTTGATGGGTTGGTTATGCTGTTTGGGATTTGTAATTCTCTGACAACTTTCATGCATGTGATGAATGATGTATTCATGCCTTTCATAGATGAATTTGTGATTTTATATTCAGACGACATTATTGTTTTTAGTGGGACTTGGGATGAACATATGAGGCATGTAAATAAAGTATTGGATACTTTGAAAAGGGAGAATATGTATGTAAAATAATCTAAATGTGAATTTGTCAAGACTGCACTTGTATACTTAGGTCATATTGTAGGAGGAGAACAATTGAAAATTGACCCTTCCAAAATTGATGTAATTGTAAATTGGCCTGAGCCAAAAAGTGTAAATTGGCCTGAGTAAATTGTTGCTTCTTTTATTTTGAAGAATGCTTATTTATCTCATGATAGATATATAGAACAATATTCCATCGATGAAGATTTTAAAGAAGTATATACAAAGCTAATCCTTGGTGAATAGGTAGATAACTATTGTCTGCAGGGAAAGTTACTTTACCATCTTGGAAAGCTATGTATTCCTACAAGTGAATGAGTCCATGTAATACGAGAAGTTCATACGTCTCTTGTGTCTGGGAATTTTGGGGTAGGAAAAACTATGTCTCATTTGTAGAGATTTTGTTACTGGCCTCGAGTGAATGAAATTGTAACTAAATATGTAAATGGGTGTGTGATGTGTTCTAATTGTAAGCCCACTAATAGAAAACTGGGGTTATACTCACCACTTTCTATTCCATCCCAGCCATGGGAAACTATATCCATGGATTTTGTAGGGGGTTTACCCATGACCAAAGGGGGTCATGATTATTTGTATGTTGTAGTGGATAGGTTCAACAGGATGTGTATCTTGATGCCTTGTAAAAATCAGATCACTACTGAGCAGACTGCTAATATATTCTTTCAACATGTTTGGGTTCACTTTGGATTACCCACATCTATTGTCTTAGATTGAGATACTCGATTCCGGGAATTGTGGACTAGCTTGTGGAGAATGATGGACACCAAATTGAAGAAGAGCACTGCGTTCCATCCACATACTGATGGAAAGATAAAGGTGGTAAACATAACAATGGTACTTTTTCTTCGAGGGTACTGCAACAAGCGTCCCAAAGTATGGGATGAACAGATACCCTATGTACAACATGCATACAATTGATCTCTACATTTATCCACTTATAGTTCACCTTTTGAGACATGTTTTGGGTACGTACCAAAGGTTCCTTTGGACTTGATGTAAGGGAGATATGCTGATGTAAATGAAGAACAAATCAAGGATAGAGCCCACAATTTCATCCAGAGGATTCAACAAATACTCTAGGAAACCATGGAATAGTTGGAGAAAAGTCAAGAACAATATAAGGCTCAACATGAAAAGAACAGGGTTGATCATCAGTTCTAGGTTGGAGACCGGGTATGGCTTCACATCAACAAGGAGAGATTGAAGGGTGAAGGAAAGAAACTCAAGCCCATTCGTTATGGACCCTTCACTATCTTGGAGAAAAGCAATAAAAATGATTTTCATCTGGATCTTCCACCTTATATGCAAATTTACTCAGTTGTGAACGTTGAGAACTTGAAACTTTTTGAGCCTCCCATGATCATGGATCAAGATGAGGAAGTTTCAATACCATAAGTTGATGAGTGTGCACCTGAGTACTTGGATGAGCTACAGGAAGATATTATCATGGACAGGAGGATGAGGACTTCACGCAGGGGTGATGTTGATTATCTTTGAGTAGGCTTAAAAGTCACCCATCCAAGAAAGGCAAAGTGGATCGAGAAGGAAAACGTGAGGGGAATCTTCCCTCACCTACTAGTTGATTGATGAAATATTTTGGTGGTCCAAAAATCTCTCAGTGGGAAGGCATGAACCAAAAAGGATCCAGAGAAGGCTAAGAATATCTTAGAACTCATAGAGGCAACTCAGAACACTCATAATGGCTCCAATAGATAGAGAAAGGGAAAAATTTCAAAGTTTCCCAAAATTAGTGAAAACATCATGATCGCGAAGAGCGTGTCACAAGATTTCTAATGATGCAAATGGCTCGTCAAACAGAGCTACAGTTTGGAAGATATTCGCGATAAAAGTTTTGGTCAAATAGGTCAAGTCAAGAGGGGCCACATCATCGTTTGTACTGTTGATGTCAACATGACGACTGTTGACATCAACATGCCATGTGGTAGCACCAGAGGCTTCCATGTATCACCCACCAATGGGATTTTCATGGGTCCATTTGGATCAGTAGAAAAGTGCCACGTGGCATCCCCAGGCGATGCCACATGGCACCATTCGAGAAGCACCACGTGTCATGTATGGTTGACTAGGCAGTGATGTTAGTGATCAGGTGGACCAATCTGTGGAGGGAACATGACCCAATCAGTGGGTGACACGTGGCATCCCGAAAACGCTCAAGGATGACCTGTAACCGAAATTTCAAAAACATATATGGGGCAGGACCCCACCAAATCTGGCGGAGGTCCTCCATATCTGGTGGGACCCCACCAAAAACTGGTCAGGTGTTATAACAAATAGACTGAAAAGGATACTCATGGATTTGACCCTGAGACCTCCCCCCATATTAACACTTTAATAATAGTACCAACAACCAACTCGCTAACAGAGCCCATTGGGAAATCCGTCCGTCATTTTCTATTTAAGCCAAGTTCCACCTAGACGAAGGGGAGGCATGACCATACCGTATGAGCACGAGCACATATTTTGAGACAATATTGTCATAATTGTAGGTGCATAGGGCATGAAAATCGAGACAAAATTCCTCTTAGGTTTGGGAGTGCCAGAGTCTTATCAGAGCATGGAGACAACCATTTTTGGGTAATTCGATGCCACAAATACAATGATGATGTATGTTTTTTGATTTGAGAATTATTTCTGTAGCTTGATTTCAGAATGAGGTATATTCATGTATTTGTCAAATTCTTTTCTTGAGTTAATGAAAGAGCCTACCCATTTGGGAGCAGGACCTAGGGATGTAGTCCACCAAGGACGAACTCCATTATCAAGTTTTTGTGTTCATATCTGATGCTTATGTCTCTTCATTTTTAAGTTTTCCCTTCTTTAATGGTGCACTATAATTTATGCTCATTTAATACAATTCTTTATAAGTCATGATGAAAAGATACCATATCACTTAGTTTTCTTCTTCATCCTAGAAAAGACATTTAGTGTGATGAAAATCATGGGTAAATGATGCACTGGCACTACCATTTGTGTGGAAGAGTCCAATGGAATTGATGACTCATCTATCAATGGGCCCATTTGAATTTTATCACAAGTTGCATCTCGCAACCTGAATCCATTCACAAACAAATGCAATATTGGTCCTAGGAGCATCAAAAACACATAAAGAATTAGAAAAATGTTGTCCATGTGCTTCTAAGGTAGCCATTTCCTTGTTTTACCATCATTTTTCCCATGCATTCCACTCCATAAAACCCTAGTGCCAGTCGATATAGATGAGTCCAATGGAACCAACGACTTCTCAATCCATGGCCATGTTTTCATTTTATCACGAGGTGCAACTCACAACCCAAAGCCATTCAAGGATAAATGAAAAATTGGTATTCGAGGTACAAAAAACACATTGATCATTGGAATTGTGTTTCATAATATCTAATAAGAGTGTTTGAGTACGACAAAGGTGAGAAAAATTTCCATGTACTTCCAAGGAAACCATCGAAGTTGAATCCATAAGCTCCAGAATGTGTGTTTAGGCATAAAAGAGGTAATAACACAATTTTTCTAATTGATTACCCTTCTAACAACAATCAATTAACAACCCATTAGTTTGTCAATCCGGAGTTAGTTATGACATTTCCAAGTGAGCTTGAAATATCTATGTAGATTGCACTTTCTTGTATAACACTAATTTGTTTAATATGCATTGTAGAGTAAGAAAATAGAGGACTCAACTCTAGAACAATTCACTTCATTAATTTACTTCTCATTGAAGGATTTGAATAAAGGGGTAAGTCATGATTGAATCCCACACACAAGAAATCAATCTATAATAGTAACTAAACAACCATTTCCAAATTAAATCACTTCTCAACTGATAAACTCACAATCAATCCAAGTAGTGGAGTCGAAACTAATTATAATTGTTAAAGGTCAATTCTTTTGTGCACCCTGTAATCATTTCTTGAATATAAACTTAGACAGAATGATTTTCAGAAGGATGATGAGAATTATCTATGAAAATAAAGCTATCACTATTAATTCAACAATTACTTAAACTATATAAAAAATTCCTAACTAAAAGTTCAATACCTTCTCTCGAGAGTGGGCCCTCCTCCTCTAAACAAAGTATTGAAGAAAGTTTACAAAATTTGATTAATCAAAACACACAACCACATGTACAAAGTGTTTGGAATACCTTGAACTGGTTCTTGATATTAATTGATTACTAACATAATACAATGAGTTCAAAATTATCTTTCCTATGGAATAACACCGCTCATTTATACCAAATGACAGAGTGTTAATTTTAGAATATGAATAGGATCGAATCTATGATTCGAGCCATTCTAAAAATTACCCCTATATTCAAATATGAGCTCATCTCCATTAGCTCTGCATTCAGGATATACCAACAAAGGATTTTTTCAAATCTTTAGTCATCAAGGAGGGCGAGGCATAATTGTATCAACCCTCAATGTTATGGAGGTTGTATCATGGACCAAGAAGTGAATAAATGTTAGTTTTACTCCCACCACTTGATGTTAATCTAGTCATAAGACTATACAAAATAAGGATAGAATGCCACGTAGTGGTGATTAGACATAATTCCCATCAAAGTTTATGAGGAATAGAAAATGGAATGTGATCTACCCATTTCCTTAGATGAGATGATTGTTTCCCTCAAACGAGTGGATAAAGAGAAATATCCTATGCTTTAAAACTTCTTGTGTAAATTATAAAAGGACATGTGGTATTTCATTGCAATAAACTTGCTCTGGATATACAAAAAAGGCATGGAAAAAACAATCGCTCAATGAAGACATTGATCAAGTGTTTATAAAATTCTTTCCCAAATTTAAAGATCTCAAGCTTATCACTAGATCAAGGGGACCATTCACATTTCTTAAGACTTTCTATTACATACTATATTAGGCCTTGGCCTTGTTCTTGAATTATATTCCACCTAAGATAGTGAGGTAGGATCACATGAGATTTATATGAAGGTGATACAGAGTTTGGATAATGACATAGTAGCTTGAGAAGTTATGGAGTGTATTTGTACCTCATGACTTGATGCCCTCTTTGTAAAAATTAATTTTGAGAAGGCCTAAGATAGTGTTGAATGGTCATTAATTATTTGCATTCTTAAATCACTCAACTTTGTCCCTTTCTTCATCCATGTAGTGGAAAACCCTTTTGTAGAAGTTTCATCTTGTCTCTCCAAATAATTGTAACTCTAAAGAGGTGGGGATTTTATGTTCCATTTACAAGGTTTCCTACTCACTCCAACCCTATATGCCAATCTGGTTGCATAGGTGTTTGGATACCGATTAAATTATGGATTGGGCTTGGGCCTCATAAAGGGGATCCCTCCCTAAGCCAAGGTGAAGACCAATATAGGTCATGTAAGTGCATGAGATGGTATGGGGATGTTTGGGCAAGGGGTGCAGTTATGATAGGGAAATGTAGGGATTACCTGTGGGTGCCTCTGAAGAGGGTGAGCTGCACCTTGTCATGGATGAAAATGTTTCCTAGCCCATTCAATGACTTTTTACTTTTTATCTTATTGGTTTTTCTTTCAAGATAATAGTTGGGGGTCACTACCCTGGAATGGTGACCAGTGGTGGAAATGTTATCCAAAATCATTTCACGAAGATGATAATGTTGGCTCATGATGAGATCCCATTTCTATTGGGTATGCTACCAAGAGACACTACCCTGGTGTGGTGACTAGCTGAATAGTAGTGTCATACCGCTACATACCCATGGACCTAATAGGCTAGCTCGTGATGAGACCTTATATCCTCCAACTAGGTCTTGGAGTTTATTTATTTTATGGGTCCCTATTTTTTCTTACTAAGAAGCCTTTTATTTCTTTCTTTTGGATCTCTGGACGAAGCATCTCAATGTTTGATCTTTTTTATTTTATCTTTTTCCAGCTACTTTTATCCTCTGGGCCTTTAGCCCCTTCTTCCCACAAGGAAAGGTACAACCCTTTACTATCTTGGCCAACCCAATGCTCGAACCAATGCAGGGGATAGATGAGAGGGAAGATGATGAATAGTGATAATTATGGTGGGAATAGATGATGACCTTTCATGAACCCACCCAGTGGCAACTCACTCTTAAGGGAACCAACTTGTTAGGGCATTCTGTCTTTTCCCCCATGTATGGACAAGTCAAAAAGCATAAATTCAAAGAACACGTCATGAAGTAAAAGAGAATTAAATGCACATATTCAAATGTTTTTAGAATCAGAGTGACACATACCATGATACCCGGATTCATTACCTCATGGAGCCAAACCTACTGCTGCTTCAGGACCATGCTGATGGGATGGATGTTGTTGCTGCTAACAGGATGGAGGTGTTGAAGAAGAAGGATGGGCCTTCTAGGGCCAGACTCAAGTAAATATGGCTCTTGATACTCCATGTCTAGTACCTGTGGGCCTCGAGACATAATCTCCTTAGTTATCCCTAGGCTAGGTGATACCAATGACCATAAAGCTTTCCAGGAATGACCATAGGTCAAAAACACATGAAAATTTAAATGAATGCAGAAAATGTTTGGGATTGAAGGGATATTTCTCTGTTTAGGTTTTCATGGCTACCTATAGTCTATAGAATTTTGTCTCTTGCGGTGTCCTTAGATCCTTTGGCTGATTATTTTTCTCTCCCTCTTCTCCTGCGAGCTCATATTCTTGATTTCACCCGACTAGAGCCGATCTTCTTCTTCAAATTTAAAATGGTGCTCCAATTTTTCTAACTCTTAGTTATACCCTCAAATCATGGACATGACTTATGTCTTGTCAAAACAATACAAAAACAATTGACTTATGTGTTCATAATTCCTTAATTTGTGCAGTATTGCAACAACAATTGACTTGTGTATTCATAATTCCTTAATTCATGCCTTTTCTAACTCAAAGAAATAAATATCCACTAAACCACTTGATATCCATATGTTAATTCATACCTTGACACAAATTATGCCACCCCTAGTTGACAAGATGTAAACGACGTCATTTTCATCACCTCATTGACTTTATAAATACTTTAGACTGTATGAAATAAGCATAGGTAAATTGTATGAAGGTTTAATGAAACATTTGAGAGGATAAATATTTGTTTTACCTTATTTACCTTTTCATGCACATTAATTTTTCTTGTTGTAGGTGGCTGGAGTAATGGAAAATGATGATTTGTGTCATTTGAGAGTAGGACCTAGAGACGTAGTCCACCAGGGATGAACTCCGTTATCAAGTATTTTTGTTCATATTTGATTCTTATGTCTCTTTATTTTTAAGTTTTCCCTTCTTTAATGGTGCACTTTAATTTATTCTCATTTAATACAATTTTTTATAAGTCACGATGAAAAGATCTCGGATCATGTTGGTATCAGAGCAGTCATATTTGACTTGAATTGTTGAGTGTGAATTCTTACTAGGGCCAAGCATAAGCAGGGTGAAGGAACTCTTAAGACATTCAATCCTGAAGTTGGCCATGTATCCAGAAGGAAGAAAATGGCAGAAGAGGACAAGAGTGATGACCAGGAGAAAAAATTTCACATGGCCTTTTATCGCATGTCAAAAATGGTCGAGTGAATGTATGGAGATTACAAGAAGAGGATGAAGAAGAAAGAGAAGAAAAAAAAATCACATGCAGATGATGATGCTTCGGTAAACCAAGGGGCTGGAGGAGATCCTCCTGAGCCTCTGTCATCATTTTCGAGTTCTAGTTTTTCTTGCTCTGAGAATTCTCATCATTCTCATCATTATAGCCATAAAGCCTCTTTTAAGAAACCGTTATTAAAGCTTGATGTAAAATTTGCTTTACCTATGTTTAATGGAGATGCTAATATTGAAAAGCTAGATAAATGGATCCGACATGTTTAAGTGCATTGGCATGTCCAGCATATTGATGAAGAGGAAGTTAAAGTGCAATTGGCTTCTCTTCGGTTGGAAGGCACCGCTCTCGTATGGTTGGAGAGAAAGCTTCAGGACAAAAGTAAGTTTGGTAAGCTTCTTTCCTCATGGTCGAAATTTAAATCAGTGATAAGGAAGCAATTTAATCCATTAGGGTATTTACATAAAGAAATGATGGAATGACAAACCTTAAGGAAAAGTAAAGGACAAAATGTACAAAGTTTCACATAAGAGTTTAGGAAGAAATATCTTGCATTGAACATTCCTTTGGATTCTTATGAAACTTTAATGAAGTATATTGGCGCACTTCACAATTATATTCGACATACGTTGCTCATGTTTAACCCCACTAGTCTTGACAAAGTCTGTGTGCAAGCCACCCACCTTGAGAATAGGGGGAAACATGTTCAAGAATATCCCACAAAGAAACCTTCCAATTTACCAAAAAAGACTTTTAAGAAGTTCAAAAGGAAGGATAAGAATACCACTACAGTGACAAGAGAAGGAGGGAAACCATCTTGCACTCATTGCAAGAAGAGTGGTCACGATGAAGAACACTATTGGAAACTGCATCTAGACAAGAAACCGAAATATTTCGGTTGAAAGGGGAAGAGAAAGACCGTTGCTACAGTGCAACAAGATCTTGGTTCCGATGAAGGATATGAAGGAAATATCACAATGGTTGGAGTACAAGGTAAATATTCTCTTCATACTAGTTCTAGTTCCAATGATGAATCTCATGTTGATGAATGAAAGAGAAATGAGTTATTTCATATAAGAGTTGTGTCTAAACATACTAAGATAGACACATTATTTGATCCAGTTTCCCAAGTAAACTTAACATTTGAAGCACTTGTCAAGAAAATGGGTCTTGAAACGAAACCACATCCGAAGCCTTATCCTCTTATTTGGGTATGTGATAAAGCAAAAATTAATGTCACCAAACAATGTAGGATCAGATTTTCTATTGCTTCAAAATTGATTGATGAAGTGGATTTGGATGTTGTAACACTTGATATATGTGGCATAGTGTTCGGAATTCCTTATCTTTATGATAGAAAAGATTTATTCTTTCTACATGAGAACAAATAACACCTTACTAAAGGGGGAGTGGAATATATTGTTAGGGATCACAACATGAGGGTAAATACAACACTTGTTAGTGCAGGGCAAATGAAAAGACTCATAAACACTAATAAGAGATATGTACTCACAGTCGTCAGAGAGAAAGATGTCAGGACATCCGATGCTTTACAAGGGTGTGATCCATCTCATACAAATGAATTAATTGATATTGTTTCTAAGTATGATGATATTTTTTAGGAACCATATGGATTACATCCTAAGAGGGAAATCCAATATGAGATACATATTCAACAGGATTATCCTCTTCCTAATGTGGGCATGTAAAGGATGTCAGTTGTGGAGATGACAGAGATCAAGAAAAAAGTAAAGGGATTATTGGATCAAGGGGTCACCAGGCCCAGTTCATCACCTTGTGGTTCTCTGATCATGATGGTGCAAAAAAAGGATGGCACATGGCGAATGTGTGTCAATTACCGATATTTAAATAAAATCACAGTGAAAAATCGATACCCTCTTCCTCACATAGATGATTTACCTGATCAACTGAAGAATGTTGTCTATTTCACTAAGTTGGATTTGCACAATGGATATCATCAAATCAGAGTCGCAGAACAGGATGCATGAAAAAATGCCTTTAAAACCAAACATGTATTTTTTGAGTGGTTGGTTATGTCGTTTGGGCTTTGTAATGCTCCAACAACTTTCATGTGTGTGATGAATGGTGTATTCAGGCCTTTCATAGATGAATTTGTGATTGTATGTTTAGACAAAATTCTTGTTTTTAGCAAGACTTGGGATGAACATGTGAGGCCTGTAAAGTAAGTATTGGATACTTTGCAAAGGGAGAAGCTGTATGTAAAATTTTCTAATTGTGAATTTGGAAAGACTGCACTTGTATACTTAGGTCATATTGTAGGAGGAGGACAATTGAAAATTGACCCTTCCAAAATTGATGTAATTGTAAATTGGCCTGAGCCAAAAAGTGTAACCAAAGTTTGAAGCTTCTTAGGTGCAGTCCATTATTGGAGGAGATTCATTCCCAACTTCTCCTTCATAGAAGCTCCTCTGCATGCCTTAATCAGTGTGAAGAACAATTTTCAGTGGGAAGGAAATCAACAAAAATATTTTGACACTTTGAAGGGAAATATCAGTACTGCACCGGTATTATCACTGTCGAATCTTCAAAAACCTTTTGAGATCGAGACATATTCCAACGAGTATGCCATGGGTGTAGTACTAATGCAATATCGTAAGCCTATCTGTTACCACTCTGAAACTTTTAACCAAGTTGTTGTTAACTATCCTACATATGATAAAGAGTTGTATGCATTAGTCCAGAGTGTAAAGAAATGGAAGCACTACTTGTTAGGGAAGGAAACCAATATACATACAGATCACCAACCCTTACAATATCTTCAAGCATAGACTAAATTGTAACAATCTCAACACTACAGGTGGATGGGTTTTCTACAACTGTTTCACTTGGTAATCAAGTACAAAAAGGTACAAGTAACAAGGTAGTTGATATTATTTCTAGACCTTCTATTGCTGCTTCTATTATTTTGAAGAATGCTTCTTTATCTCATGATATCTATATAGAAAAATATGCCATCGATGAAGATTTTAAAGAAGTATATACAAAGCTAATCCTTCATGCATAGGTAGAGAACTATTTTCTGCAGGGAAAGTTACTTTACCATCTTGGAAATCTATGCATTCCTACAAGTGAACGAGTCCATGTAATATGAGAATTTCATACTTATATTGTATCTGGGTATTTTGGGGTAGGAAAAAATATGTCTCATTTAAAAAGATTTTGTTACTGGCCTCAAATGAAAGCAATTGTAACTAAATATGGAAAGGGGTGTGTGATGTGTTCTACTTGTAATCCCACTAATAGAAAACTGGGGCTATACTCACCACTTCTTGTTCCATCCCATCGATGGGAAAGTATATCCATGGATTTTGTAGGGGGTTTACCCATGACCAAAGGGGGTCATGATTATTTTTATGTTGAAGTGGATATGTTCAACAAGATGTGTATCTTGATGCCTTGTAAAAAATAGATCACTGTCGAGTAGACTGCTAATCTCTTTTTTCAACATGTTTGGGTTCTCTTTGGATTACCCACATCTATATTCTCATATCAAGATAATCGATACCTTGGGGACTTTTGGACTAGCTTGTGGAGAATGATGGACACAAAATTGAAGAGGATCATTGCTTTCCATCCACAGAATGATGGGCAGACAAAGGTGGTAAACCGAACAATGGTACTTTTTCTTTGAGGCTACTACAACAAGTGTCCCAAAGTATGGGATGAACATATACCCTATGTACAACATGCGTACAACCGAGCTCCACATTCATCCACTCAGAGTTCACCTTTTGAGACATGTTTTGGGTACCTACCAAAGGTTCCTTTGGACTTGATGTACAAGAGAGATGTCGATGTAAATGAAGAAAAAATAGAGGGAAGAGCCTGCAAGTTCATCCAAAGGATTCAACAGATACACCAGACAGTCAGGGAACAGTTGGAGAAAAGTCAAGAAAAATATAAGGCTTGGCATGACAAGCACAAGGTTGATCATCAGTTCCAATTTGGAGACTGGGTATGGCTTCACATCAATAAGGAGAGATTAAAGGGTGAAGGAAATAAACTCAAGCCCATTCGTTATGGACCCTTCACTATCTTGGAGAAAAGCGGTATCAATGATTTTCGTCTGGATCTTCCAACTTATATGCAAATTTACTCAGTTGTGAACGTTGAGAACTTGAAACTTTTTGAGCCTGCCATGATCATGGATCAAGATGAGGAAGTTTCAATACCATCAGTTGATGAGTTTTCGCCTGAGTACTTGGATGAGCTACAAGAAGATATCATCCTGGACAGGAGGATGAGGACTTCACGCAGGGGTGATGTTGATTATCTCCGAGTAGGCTTAAAAGGCACCGATCCAAGAAAGGGAAAGTGGATCGAGAAGGGAAAAGTGAGGGGGCTCTTCCCTCACCTACCAGTTGATTGATGAAATATTTTGGTGGTCCAAAAATCTATATGTGGGAAGGATTGATCTAAAAAGGATCCAGAGAAGGGTAATAATAACTCATAACTCACAGAGGCAACTTAGAATGCTTAGAATGGCTCCAACAGACAGAGAAATGGAAAAAAATCAAAGTTCCCAAAACTCAGTGAAAATGGCATGGTCGCGAAGAGTGCGTCAAAATATTTCTAATGGTGCAAACGACTCATCAAACAGAGTTACGGTTTGGAAGATATATGTGTTTAAAGTTGTGGTCAAACAGGTCAAGTCAATAGGGGCCACATCATCATTCGTATTGCTGACATGGAAGGGTGATGTCAGCATAAAGGCTGTTGATGTCAAAATTCCATGTGGCATCACCAGAGGCTGCCACATGTCACCCACCAATTGGATATTCATGGGTCCATGTGGACCAGTAGAAAAGTGCCACGTGTCACCATCCAAGAAGTACCATGTGTCATGTATGGTTGACTGGGTAGTGACATCAACAATCAGGTGGAAAAATCTATGGAGGCCATGTCACCCAATCAATGTGCAACACGTGGCATCCCAAAAACGCCCAAGGACGACCCGTAACCGAAATTTCAAAAAAATATATGGGGCGGGACCCCGCCAAATCTGGTAGAGGTCCGCCATATCTAGAAACATCCACCAATGATAGAGGTCATTATCCAAACTTGGCAGGCATTATAAAAAATATCGCAAAAGGGAGGCCCATGGGTTTGATCCTAGGACGTCCCCTCATATTAACGCTTTAATAATAGTACCAACAACCAACTCGCCAACAGAGCCTGTTGGAAAATACTACAACTGTTTTCTATTTAAGCCGGGTTCTGCCCAGCTGGAGGGGAGGCACGACTATACTGTATGACTGCGAGCATGGATTTTGAGACAGGACTGTCATAATTGCAGGTGTAGAGGGCATGAAAACTGAGACATAATTCCTCTTGGGCCTGGGAGTGCCGGAGTCAGAGTGGAGCATGGAGACAACCATTTTTGGGTAATTTGACGCCACAAATCCAATGGCGATGTTTGTTTTTTGATCTGTGCATTATTTCTGCAACTTGATTTCAGAATGAGGTATATTCATGTATTTTCCAAATTCTTTTGCTGAGTTAATGAAAGAGCATACCCATTTGAGAGTAGGACCCGAAGACGTAGTCCACCAGCGATGAACTCCATTATCAAGTTTTTGTGTTCAAATATGATGCTTATGTCTCTTCATTTTTAAGTTTTCCCTTCTTTAATGGTGCACTTTAATTTATGCTCATTTAATACAATTCTTTATAAGTCACGATGAAAAGATCCCGAATCACTTAGTTTTATTCTTCATCCTAGAAAAGACATTTAGTGTGATTAAAATCATGGGTAAATGATGCACTAGCACTACCATTTGTGTGGAAGAGTCCAATGGAATTGATGACTCATCTATCGATGGGCCCATTTGCATTTTATCACAAGTTGCATCTCGTAGCCTGAATCCATTCACAAACAAATGCAATATTGGTCCTAGGAGAATCAAAAACACATAGAGCATTATAAAAATGTTGTCCATGTGCTTCTAAGGTAGTCATTTCCTTGTTTTACCATAAAATTCATTTTTCCAATGCATACCACTCCATAAAACCCTAGTGCCAGTAGATATAGATGAGTCCAATGGAACCAACAACTTCTCAATCCATGGCCATGTTTTCATTTTATCACGAGGTGCAACTCACAACCCAAAGCCATTCAAGGATAAATGAAAAATTGGTATCCGAGGTACAAAAAACACATTGAACATTGGAATTGTGTTTCACAATATCTAATAAGAGTGTTTGAGTATGACATAGGTGAGAAAATTTTCCATGCGCTTCCAAGGAAACCATCGAAGTTGAATCCATAAGCTCTAGAATGTGTGTTTAGGCATAAAAGAGGTAATAACACCGTTTGTCTAATTGATTACCCTTCTAACAACAATCAATTAAAAACCCATTAGTTTGTCAATCCAGAGTTAATTATGACATTTCCAAGTGAGCATGCAATATCTATGTAGACTGCACTTTCTTGTGTAACACTAATTTGTTTAATATGCATTACAGAGTAAGAAAACAAAGGAATCAACTCTAGAACAATTCACTTCATTAATTTACTTCTTATTGAAGGATTTGATTAAAGGGGCAAGCACATGATTCCAAATTAAATCACTTCTCAATTGATAAATTCCCAATCAACCCAAGTAGTGGAGTTGAAACTAATTATAATTGTTAATTGTCAATTCTTCTGTGCACCCTGTAATCATTTATTGAATATAAACTTAGATAGAATGATTTTCAGAAGGATGATGAGAATTATCTATGAGAATTTACTTAAACTATATAAAAAAATCCTAACTAAAAGTTTGATACCTGCTCTCAAGAGTGGGCCCTCCTCCTCTGAACAAAGTATTGAAGAAAGTTTACAAAAAATGATTAACCAAAACACACAATCACATGTACAAAGTGTTTGGAATACCTTGAACTGGTTCTTGATATTAATTGATTAGTAACAAAATTATCTTTCCTATGGCAGAGAAACACTCATTTATACCAAATGATAGAGTGTCAATTTTAGAATATGAATAGGCTCGAATAT
>JZKD02S1912319.1:166510-179372 GCA_000966675.3 Picea glauca
ATATATATTAGCTCTGCATTCAGGATATACCAACAAAGGATTTTTTCAAATCTTTAGTCATCAAGGAGGGCGAGGAAGAATTGTATCAACCCTCAATGTTATGGAGTTTGTATCATGGACCAAGAAGTGAATAAATGTTAGTTTTTCTCCCACCACTTGATGTTATTCTAGTCATAAGACTATAGAAAATGAGGATAAAACTCCATGTAGTGGTGATTAGACATAATTCCCATCAAAGTTTATGAGGAATAGAAAATGGAATGTGATCTACCCATTTCCTTAGATGAGATGATTGTTTCCATCAAACAAGTGGATACAGAGAAATGTCCTATGCTTGACAACTTCCCGTGTAAATTATACAAGGACATGTGGTATTTCATTGCAATAGACTTGCTCCGGATATATGAAAAAGGCATGGAAAAAACAATTGCTCAATGAAGACATCAATCAAGTGTTTATAAAATTCTTTCCCAAAGTTAGAGATCTCAAGCTTATCAATAGATCAAGGGGACCATTCACGTTGCTTAAGACTTTCTATTAGATACTATATTAGGCCTTGGCCTTGTTATTGAATTATATTCCACCTAAGATAGTGAGGTAGGATCACACAAGATTTATATGAAGGTGATACAGAGTTTGGATAATGCCATAGTAGCTTGAGAAGGTATGGAGTGTATTTTTACCTCATGAATTGTTGCCCTCTTTATAAAAATTAATTTGAGAAGGCCTAAGATAGGGTTGAATGGTCATTAATTATTTTCATTCTTAAATCCCTCAACTTTATCCCTTTTTTCATCCATGTAGTGGAAAAACCTTTTGTAGTAGTTTCATCTTGTCTCTCCAAATAATTGTAACTCTAAAGAGGTGGGGATTTTATGTTCCATTTACAAGGTTTCACACTCACTCCAACCCTATATGCCAAGTTGGTTGCATAGGTTCTTGGATACCTGCTAAATTATGGATTGGGATTGGGCCTAATAAATGGGATCCCTCCCTAAGCCAAGTACATGCCAACTAGTCAACAATGACTTTGAAAATGACTCTTTTTTACTATTCTAGAATATCAACCATCCCAAGAATATAATATGTATTTTATTTACATCTTATGCCTTACCTCCAATTCCATAATTTAATGGAATAAAACGTCTTATTATTGATAAATCCCTAATCCAACCTTAGATTGGTTAGTCAATCAAGATTGGGAATGGATTCACCTAGGATAGGTGTTAAACTTGATTGTAATTCACTTCCCTTTTAGGGATCACCCAAGGACTATGGGAGATTGTTGTGTAGAAGGGAGAGATGGAATTTAAAAAATGGATAATGAAACCCTTGTTTTTGGCTACGAAATTCCATGTCTACACCAAGGTTCTGACCACTACTCATGTATACTAGTAATATTGTTGGGTATAATTGAAAGTGGCTTATAAATTCCTTTAAAAATCTCTGAACTTTCCACGGGCCACCTGTAGCTAGGGAAAAGGGTTCCACAAGGTTTATTCGGATATTTATTCCACACTAAGAGACTTAGGGGGATAGGAATAGTCACGACAAAGATTCATGCACAAACTCTTTGTGGAAATTGGGTGGTCTAAGGTGTTATGGGGAATGATACCTAAAAGGCCCTTCTAAGCTATTGTACCATTAAAATGATCTTGTTGGAAAATAGGGCTTGGTAGGGGCTATCCTTCGAAACCATACTCCTCACCCTTTCCTTTCCAAAATTATGATCTTTGGGAATTTTTTCATTAAAAGTATTTTGAAGGTGCACAAGGCCATTTGGTCCTTTCACTCATGAAGGTAACCCACACTTAGCTCTAGGATCTCCTTCAATCATAATTGTCTCTATTGGTCTCCTCTCCTCCTACATAACTTGGAGGTTGTTTAAGAAAGGTATTTAGCTGGCCAATATAAATTTTAAATGCATAGAATCATACATGGCTAGATTAGTTGATGATTAAATATAAGTTTCATCTAAATTGTGCTAATAAATTTGTGGTGGAAGGGGTTCAAGTATTGATTCTTAATTATTTCATGCTTAAGTTGGAGTTGCAAGGATCATGGGCTTAGTGTATGGATCATAAGTGGGGTAAAGAAACACCCTTCACTAGGTACAATATCGAGCTTAGCTATAGATGACTTTGTCCAATGCCTCTTATGGGGGTTAATTGAACAACCTCTTACACATGGGTTATTTCAAATCATAAGATAAGGATCTTCTCAATGTAAAGCCTTTGTAAATGGTGTTATAACTAAATAATGCAATGTTCACATTGTTTTTGATAATGGGAAGGATTTAAATTCAAAAAATATTTTCATATCTAATATTCTTGAACTTGCAATTCCCAAGGAGTGGAAACCTTGAAACCCTGAAACACATCTTTTGGTTTTACTCTATAGATAAATATATTTGATCTTGGGTGGGGCCTCTCCGATATTCGTACCTCCTGATGGTCCCAGGAACAACAACAATGATTTACTGTACCCTTGGTATCCTACTTTACTTGTCAACCCATGGTTCATACAAACTTAAGAGGTGCTATGAACTGTATGTGCATCATGCAATTGTTAGTAGCAAAGGTTTGAGAATGATCAAAGCCTAAAATTATGCAGAAAAATCAAGTGACAAAAAGAATCCCTGAACTAATTTCTTAAAGGAAACACACGAATATGAAAGTACAACTAATCTAGATTGCATGAAAATAAATTATTCTACTGCATTAAAGATTACCGAATTAGGAAAGTTAAATTGAAGAAAAAAGATGAATCCAATCTAACAGAAAACTGTGATAGAAGTAAAGATCTAAACTATGAAAAAAAATCTATAATGGAAGTAAAGTTACACTAATGCATGAATAAAGAAAGCTAACCCTTTGATAAATATCAATATAAATGTCCTTTTATTGTTTATTGAGTTTTTATGAAGAACAAGATTAATATAAATCAATATCTAAATCTGAAACAATCCTACATGATATTTCTATAAGAACTGTGCAGTTCTACAGGAATTGTGCAGTTTCTACAATATACTTCTATAGGAAGCAAAATGATGTATAAAAAAGGTAGTGAAACTCTTTAAAAGCATGGAAAAAGCTATACTATAAATAAATGAAGTGAATCTAAGGTTCTTAGCCTTGGGAGGCACTTAAGAGTGATCCAAAATGTTATTGAACATTTCTATAGGATGTTGTTGCAACTTCCCAGTTAGACATAATATTAACATAAACTGAAATTGATCTTGCAAAACTAAATCCAACTTACATAGAGAATGGAACACTATATAAGCACTAACTAATATGGATGAAAACTACAAAAATAGTAAAAATGAGTCCTTGAGCCCTCTTGGATGGGCCCTACCCAAGAAGCACAAGGAACCTAGAAGAAACCTTAATAGACTAAAAACAAAACCATGTTTATTTCATAAATATCAGTTAATACATCAAGAGTAGGAAAGATTCGAGTTCTCAGTAAAAGTCATCACAAAATCTCCACACAATACTTCTCCATAATTCTCTATATTTCTCTCCTAGACTTAGAGGTATGTATATAGCTAGAAAGTTTGACCTGCCTTCTGAAATCAAGGAGAGGACCGAGTGAATGAGGGGTCTCAACCCTTTACATATGTATCTCTAACTATTGTTGATCAAAAGTGTTCATAAATGCATCAGGAGCACACTAGGAGGTAGGTATGAAAATTGTTCCTTATTCTTTGGTTGTCGGCTCCTTTGAGGAGACAAAATCCCTTGATTCTAGGGTATTGGCACCCTTTTTTTCTGAAGATCGACCTAATTGGTGGAACACACATATTTTTACAAAATATTAGATAAAAAAGGGTACATGATACAAAAAAATCCACTTCATTCAAGCGTTCATTAAACAATATACAAAATACCCATGAATGACTACTAAATATGGTCAAAAAGTAAATATTACGTCAATATAAGGTGGAAAAGAGTGTCAAAGATGAGCCTCTAAAATGAACAATATTGGGGCTCATCATCACCCCCCAATTGAGCTTTTGCACACCCTTGTGCAATCAAGCCTGTCTCTCTACCTTCATTATTTCTATTGTTGTTGAGTACCATTCTATTGTTCACTATTCCTTTGTTTTCCATCATCCTCCTGTTGCACAATGCCTTATTACTGCTCAACATAATGTTTTTTTTCATTACCCTATTGTCTATCAACATTATCCTTTTTTTCATGTCGTTACTTGTTGAATTCCTCTCTCATCTCCCAAGCTATATACTTGGTGACAAGTTGTTGCTCATGGTATCCTTGATTTCTCACAATCCAGTCCCATTCTACTTCTTCTCTTTCTGGTTTGAGGCCATCCATAGGAGCTACAGGGAGAAGGAGTGGAGGGCCCATCCTTAACCCAATCCAATTAGTTTTCATTCTCCTTAGAGTTTCTTTATACCATGGTGTTCTGAGGAGGTAAAGTTGCAACGTATTTGGAGAATGAGGCTCTCTGATTCTCAAGACATGAGGCAAATAATTCCACCTCCCGTGGAAAGCCTCTACTACTACTTCTCCCATTAATATCAGTGTCATCAAGATGGGATATTGTTTCCCTCTACTTGGTTCCCCATCCAGGATCTATCTCCCTATCCAAAGAGATACTATGATGGTTATTGATGACATCTCGAGGTCTGGCTACTTCAATCCCGATCCACAAAGGTGTTTGATGTTCTTCCTCCTTATACTTATTCATCTCTTCTACTTTTAATTCCTCATGCCTCAGCTAAGAGGAAAAGGCCATCAAATGCACATCCCCAACATATGGATTGGGATTCCAGTTGTATGGGTGTGGTAAGACAAGGTTATGCAGGTAGAATTCACAAATATTATCTATTTCTTCCATATTACAACCCTGATATGCATTTATGAAATCTTGGGGAGAGTCAAGGTTGAACTTCACAAACTTAGATAAGTGTCTAATATAATTTTTTTTCCACTATTATTTTAGGAACAATGTTTATGTTCTGGATGGTGGTCTGCATTCCAACATTTCTTCAAATACTTTAGCTATTTTTTTTATTGTTGCTTCCATAATCTCCAGTTATTCACTCTTTTCATGTAGATATCTTCTTACCGTACTCAATTGTTGCTGAAGATTCTAGTTTTCTACTTTTAGCTTCTCGTTGTATTCTACTTTCTACATAGTCATGATTTGGAACTTTTCTTGCATAAGTTGGAGTTTCTAATCCAACTCTTGAGCAACCTCCTCTTTCATCTTTCCTGTATTATCTTCTGCCACCCTTTTCCACTTCATGGCATCAACCTTGGCTTTATCTAGTTCCAACAAGGTTACATAAATAAGTTTTTCCACATGATTTATTGTTTTAGAGGTCCCTTCCATTGGTCTTTCCTCCTTCCTTACAGTCTCCTCTTAAGGCTCCTTATCCTTTGTTTATTTTTTCTATTCTAGACTAGGAGATTCCTTAACTTCCTCTACTTGGGGTTTGATAATGAGTGGAGATGATGGCATTAGGATCTTATTTTTTTGACTTTTCTTGACTCTGTTGGACCTCATCCTTTTGGGTTGCACCCACTCCGCAGTAGTGATTTTCAAAGGGATTATTGTAGGGGTCCCTAAAGCAGTTAAGACATTATCCACCTCTTTATATTCTTCATCTATATTTTGATTTTCCCCCCTCTTTTGTTGTTTTTATTTCTTGGGATTGATGATTCTCTTGGTTTCCTCTCCCTTGTTTCTTTCTTCCTCACTCATGGTTAACTTTACTTCTTCAAAATCTTGTCTGTCCATGTTGACGAAATATTCCCACAAAATTCTATGTTTCAATCTCCTAAGAGCATATGAGACTATCAACTTGATGAGGCCATGATGTGCTAATAATTCTTGTTTCCCTCTTTGTACTTTTAGGCTCATCTCCTTTAGTGAGTGAAGAAGACAATAGGGGACACTTAGATTCATGTGTGGTTCCTAATTTGGAAGATGCCTAAGATGTTGAAACAATATGAAATGGTAGGCATAGACCACAATCATCCTACCCTCACAAGTAATGTATTAATGATGTGGTATGCTACCTCATGCCATGGGTGAGGGAGGTTTTCCCTTTTTATGCCATTTTTATCCTCACTAGGTTTCTCATTATGGAGGAAGAATTCCTTCTTGGAATTAATGAATTCCTTCCTTTATTCTTTGTCCCAACGGATGCCCAATAGTAAACTAGAAAATTTGTTGATGGAGGCTTCACTGATCCTAATGGTTAGCCCCCTGATTATAGTCTCATATTCCTGATCATGTATTCTCTAGAAATTATGAGCAAAATCCATGGACACCTCATCATCAAACCCCCTTAGTCTCTCAAATTAATCCATCCACTCACATTTTTGAAAAAATTCCACTATCTCAGTGTTGTCATAAACCCTTCAAGGTTATGTTGGTTCCTTTCTCTTAAATCCTACTCCCATAATTGTTTTTTAGGAGGATGAGTGAAGAGGAAGGTTGGGTGAAGGTTTCCTATAGAAAAATCGAGTTGAATTACTCCTTAGAGAGGATGATAAGTTGAGTTGGTTTTTGGGTACATTTGTGGTTATAAAATTTAGCAAAAGGTTTTTCTTGAAGAAAAATGGAAAGATGAGGGTTTTTATCTGACAAATTGGTGTAACATGAGGTTGTCCTATCACTGTCACCTTAATAAGACACCTATTTCTATTTAGGGATGATAGCCCAGGGGGGACGTCCCTAGTGACCTAGGGTTTTGAGAAGGCAAATGTTGAAGTATCAAGAAAAATATATCCCTTCTCTCAAGTCACACCGATCAGAAAGTCCCAAAGTTTTAACATATGAAGCAATGATATGCTTAAGTGTACCTCCCCAAAAGAAAACAAATAATAAAATACTATTTTTTTCAAGTACAATTGATGTTGGTAACCCAAGGCCTCAATCCACAAACCCTAGAAGGAAAACAACTAGTAGGAAGTAGGTAACCCTAGGCCCTAGCGGTTTTCTTTCTTCTTTAGCTCAAGTTTGAAGTAAATGAAGGCTTGATGAAGAAAATTATGCTAGAGTGATACAATGGTAGGGGTCTAGAACATGCTTCAAAGGATAGGTTATCTTAGCAAAATCTAGTAGGTGAAAAGTTATTGAGACAAGGACAATAACATGTGCTTGATCTCCCAGGGTTTTAAGCTAGCAATTTCATAATCTTAGAAAAATGCAAAGTAAATGTACTATAACCATTCAAAGTAAAGAAGAATTGTAGAAATTCACTTACATTCACCAAGAATAATCTAGAATAGAGCCTAGCTGAAGACTTTCCACTAAGAAAATGCCAAAAAACACCAAAGTAAGCTTCATCCAAGAGTTGCGCACCACTTAATTTCATCCAATAAACCCTAAGGGAGCCAAATTTCAGACCTCACTTGTGTGAGTGAAAGAATGATGAAAAAATACAAGGGATTAATCCCTTATTTATACAATCCAAATGACCTTTAATTAGAAAATTAGGTAAAAAAGGTCGACATGGCCAGTTTACATGAAAAATCCAATTTTACACAAAATTGCCAAATAAAACCCTAATTTTATCTCTTTAGGGTGACGTTATGCCCCTCCTAGGGTGATGTTATCCCTCTTGCTAGAAAATTATCCCTCCAAGTGAAACGTTGGGGCTCAAAACCCATCAGGAACTACCCCACATGCCAACCAAAGCCGTCCTCAAGCTAGATACCTCAACTGGGTGATGCCAAAGATATGAATGATGATGTCGAGGGCCTTCGAGGGAAAACATCATGGTGGGAGTGAAAGAACCCCTTGGTTCCAGGCCTGACAAGCTGTCTCTGGTGGAACATCCTCCTCTCTCTCTCCAGTGCAAGCCTCTAGTATATGTCTTCCCTTGGCTGGGGTCTCAACATCTATCTGGTGGGATTTTATCCCTATGGAGGTCCGAGCTAATCGTCTCCCGATATGTACCTATCTGTCGGGCATGGTCCTATAGCAACAACAAGTACACCCTCCATGGGATCATAAGTCACAAGGATCATAGCAATGTCAATCACATCTAATAATCAAGTTACTGAAACATGTGCATAAAACCCCCCTTTCCCAGACAAGTGCTCAAAGACATTATGTTATTCCACAAGATAGATTTGGAGAGGGTTTCAGGACATCCTATTGGGATAATTATCCTTAGATGTGGGATGTTTCTAGGTGAAGACCAATCTAGGTCATGCAAGTGCATGAGATGGTATGGGGATGTTTGCGCAAGGGGTGTAATGATGACAGGGAATTGTAGGGCTTACCTGTGGGTGCCTCTGAAGAGGGTGAGATGCACCTTGTCATGGATGAAAATGTTTCCTATCCCATTAAATGCCTTTTTACTTTTTATCTTATTGATTTTTCTTTCAAGAGAATAGTTGGGGGACACTGCCCTGGCGTGGTGACTAGTGGTGGAAATGTTACCCACAAGCATTTCACGGAGATGAGAAGGTTGGCTTATGATGAGACCCCCTTTCTCTTGGCGATGCTACCAAGAGCCACTACCCTGGTGTGGTGACCAGCTGAATAGTAGTGTCATACTGCTAGATGCCCTTGGACCTAATAGGCTGGCTCATGATGAGACCCCCTATCCTCCAACTAGGTCTTCGAGTTTATTTATTTTATGGGTCTCTCCTTTTGCTTACTGAGAATCCTTTTATTTATTTCTTGGGGGTGCATGATGAAGCATCTCAAGGTTTTGTATTTTGTATTTTATATTTGTCCATCTAATTCTACCCTTTGGGCCTTTAGCCCCTTCTTCCCACAAGGCAAGGTACAACCCTCTACTAGTTTGGCCAACCCAATGCCCGAACCAATGCAGGGGATATATGAGAGGGAAGATGATGAAAAATTATAATTATGGTGGGAATGGACGATGACCTTTCATGAACTCACCCAATGAAATCTCACTCCTAAGGGAACCAACTTGCTAGGCCATTTTGTCATCCCCCCCAGGTATGGACAAGTCAAAAGACATAAATTCCAAGAACATGTCATGAAGAAAAAGAGAATTAAATGCACATATTCAAATGTTTTGAGAATCAGAGTGACACATACCATGATACCCATACTCATTACCTCATGGAGCAAGACCCACTATTGCTTCAGGACCATGCCGATGGGATGGATGTTGTTGCTGATGACATGATGTAGGCATTGAAGAAGAAGGATGGGCCCTCTAGGGCTAGGATCAAGTCAATATGGCTCTTGGTACTCCATGTCTAGGACCTCTAGGACTCGATACACAATCTCCTTAGTTATCCCTAGGCTAGGGGATAACATTTGGCTTCAACTCAGGGACATGTGCTCACCGTAGAGCGCATAAGAACCTCAACATCTCTGGTATGACCCATGACTTGCTAGATCGTAACAAGACTGATTAATAATCATTCGGGGTGGTGATATCACCTTTGGCTTATATATGATACAATGAAATACAAGTAAACAATCATATATATTCAAATGGAAATACAACTACTCTAGCATGAAATGTAGATGGTATATACAATGAATTCAAATTTCTACCTACTTTCCTCTACTTTCATGTTTGTTGAATGCTAGGTGTATTCAAATAGCCAATGAAACCATCCTAGCAACATCTCATAATACTTGCCTCTTTGCTTTGTCATAAACCATAACAGTGATAAGTCAAGCACACAAATAACATGAGTTAGAGAATGTATTGTACCATCAGAAATTGTAAAGTCTAGCTCATGGAGGCGGGAGGGAGGGACAAAATCATGACAATTCATACCTTTAGGAAAACACTCAATCCATCTCAGAAAGGGATCATGAAAAATCAAAGGTTTAATAGACTGACTCAAAGAGTTGGAAGGTTGGATACCTTGGACGTCTTCACAATTTGAGGTCTGGGAAGTGACCAACAAGAACCTAGGGGATGACTGACAATTTCTTAAGGGAAGGCTGAAATATTGAGATAAAAATATTCTTCTTGAGGTATTCAACCTACCCTTGAATTCTAAAAGTGATCTTTTCCTCAGAGAAAGCTTAATACAAAGAACATACTTCCCAACTACATCTTTAGTGATATATCGAGATAAAATAATCAAAGGGAGACGGGAGACATTATCATAAGGATCATTCTATGGGAAAGAAATGTCATCACCTTTGTTAATATCTGAGCATAATGGTGGTTGATAATATTCTTCATGGAAAAGATCCAAGTTCTAAAAGGAATATTCATCAAAATCCTGAAGGTATGACCAAAAATCATTAGGAGAACAAATCACCAGGTCATCCTTGGGTGTCTGAAAAAAGTTCGTAACCATATCATCTCCTTGTTTCCTAATTTAAAATTTATTAGTAACCTCATATGATAATGGTAAAGGAAACTTTTGGAAATGACCCTCAATGTCGTAAATGGGATCCCCATCATATCCAATCATATCCCATTTATGCTTTCCAACATGTATGAATTCATCAATATTATCAACAAAGTCATCACTTTTATCGTAACATGAAGGGCTTAAACATATGAGGGTGTTAGGATATTTAGACACTTAGGAGTTAGTTAAGAACTACTTGGTCTAATGTGTCGTTAGGTAAAAGTGTGTTTCTTAGTGTGTTTCTTTAGTATGGATTAGTATGCATTTGTAGTTAGGAAATCCAATGGTCACGATATGTTCCCGACATAGAGTGATCCAACGGTTCATACTCTCCTTGATCTTAACGAACATTGATCTGTGGCTTAATACCCGATTGGTCCATAATCTCTATTTAAAGAGCATGGAGGGTTATTTTCCGATGATCGATTGTGAGAAACTCTCTTGTAAAATGTCTCTATAATCTCTTTATTTGCATTAATAAACTGCTCCAAGTGGCCGCGTTGGCTGGGGTCGTGGATGTTTCCCCGTAGAGGTTTTACCACATGAAAACATCGGTGTGTTGATATTTGATCTGGTTATTTTAGTGGTTACTGAAGGTGTCTAGCCTTTGCTAGAATACCTGTGTTGTCGACCATGGTATCAGAGCCTGTTTGAAGACCCGCTCCTGTTGTAGATCGAGATCGTGAAGTTGCGTTGTCTCATCTCCATTTTTTGTCATTTCCATAAATTTTTGGGATGAGAGGACTATTCCATTGCGTCTAGAGCACTCGTTTCAGTCAGGAACAGTTTTCGTTTCACTCGAAAAGGTTTCTGTTTTTCCAAGATACAACCATTACAGTCAGATCCAGAGGTATAAAGCCTGAATATGCATTTTTTAAATTTCTACAAAGTCTTATTTTGGTTTTATTTCGGTTTGATATTATTTGTTTCCAGGTTGCTACTCTTTTAGATCTGCATATTCTCTTTGCCCCATTCCCTGTGCGATATCGGAAAATAAAAAAACAGATAGGAAAAGGTGCATCTTTCGGGTAAGCTAACCGAGATCTAACCCTTGTTGTCATCGAGAAGCGAAATTTTTTTCTTGTGTGAAAAGAGTTTTTTTTTAGCATGCTCTCCAAGGCTGTCTTCCACAACAACAACAACAACAACAATAAAATCCCCCCCTTAAGAAAAACTTGGGACAGGATTGAAGTATTTACAATGTTGACACAATAGGAGAAGAAAGGAGGCATTAGAGCCCATCCCCCCATAATGACAACTTCCTGAATGCCTAACATAGATCGAAGTTTGGAAAACTTCGCTTCTGTAAGAGACTTTGTGAAAATGTCTAGAACTTGATCTTCTGTAGGGAAAAAGAGCACTTCAATAACTTGATCATGAATGAACTTTCTGATGAAGTGCATGTATAACTCGATGTGCTTGCTGCACTGATGTTGAACTGGGTCTTTGGTGAGCTTGATGGAACTCTGATTGTCGCACCAATGAATTATCGGATGTTATTGCTCGAATCCAAACTTTGAAAGGATCTATCAAAGCCACAAGGCTTCCTGACTTGCATTTATCGCTGCTCGATACTCTACTTCTGCTGAAGAAAGTGCAATAGCTTGTTGTTTCTTACAGGCCCAAGTGACAGGTCCTAAACCAAGGCTGAAAACATAACTTGTAGTAGATTTCCGATCATCAGGGTCTCCAGCCCAATCCGAATCAGTGAAACCAACCAATAAAGGAGTCCCCCCTGAACTGTAATGTATCTCGAACTAAACTATACCACAGACATAGCGAAGTATCCTTTTAGCTGCTTTCCAATGGCTTTCATGGGGTGTTTGCATATACCAGGCAATAATACCAACAACAAAGGAAAGATCAGGATGAGTATGAGTCAAGTATAAGAGGCTACCAACTAACTGACGGTATAGGGTGGCATCAACTTCAGGAGAAGTACATTTGTAGAAGCTTCAGGTCATCTAGATTGGGATACAAGAATGAATGAAGAGTATCGTTCTTTAATGGAAAATGATACTTGATATCTTGTACCTCTTCCAAAAGGAAGAAAACTTGTTGGATGTAAATGGGTCTATAGAACTAAGTATGCATCAGATGGAAGTGTTGAAAGACACAAGGCTCGGTTAGTTTCTAAAAGATTTTCCCAAGTTGAAGGAATTGACTATAATGAAACCTTTGCCCCTGTAGCCAAAATGAATTCCATCCTCCTTGTTCTTTCCCTTGCCACCTCACATAAATGGGACTTCCATCTGATGGATGTTAAATCTGCCTTCTTACATGGTGATTTGAAAGAATAAATATACATGGAACAACCTCATAGCTATGTCCAGAATGACTCTAGCCTTGTTTATCTCCTCAAGAAATCTCTTTATGGTCTCAAGAAATCTCCCGAGATTGGTATGCCAAAATGGACAACTTTCTTATTGCCACTGGATTCTCTAGATGCCATTCTGATCCTAATGTCTATACCAAGAAAGTAGGAAGCCATCTCATAATCCTTGTCCTTTAT
>JZKD02S1912319.1:179429-202049 GCA_000966675.3 Picea glauca
TTCCCAGTCTAAGTATGCTTGTGACCTTCTTCATCGCTTTCACATGGATGATTGTAAACCAACCCCTTCTCCCTTCCAGTCTGGAGTCAATCTCACTGCCACTTGTACTTCTCCTAAAGTTGATGCCACCCTGTACCGTTAGTTAGTTGGTAGCTTATTATACTTGACTCATACCTGTCCTGACATTTCCTTTGTTGTTGGTCTTGTTGCTGGTATATGCAAACACCCCATGAAAGCCATTGGAAAGCAACTAAAAGGATACTTCACTATGTCTGTGGTATAGTTTAGTTCAAGATATATTATAGTTCAGGGGGGACTCCTTGATTGGTTGGTTTCACTGATTCAGATTGGGCCAGAGATCCCGATGATCAGAATTCTACTCCAGGTTATGTTTTCAGCCTTGGTTCAGGACCTGCCACTTGGGCCTGTAAGAAACAATAGGATATTGCACTTTCTTCAGCAGAAGTAGAGTACTGAGCAGTGATAAATGCAAGTCAGGAAGCCTTGTGTCTTCGATAGATCCTTTTAGAGTTTGGATTCGAGAAACAACATCTGAAGAGCCTTTGGTGTGACAATTAGAGTGCCATCAATCTCGCCAAAGACCCAGTTCAACATCATCACAACAAGAACATCGAGATACACATGCACTTCATCAGAAATCTCATTCATGATCAAGTTATTGAAGTGCTCTTTTTCCTTACAGAAGATCAAGTTGTAGACATTTTCACAAAGTCTCTTACAGAAGCGAAGTTTTCCAAACTCTGATCTATGTTAGGTGTTCAAGAAGTTGTCATTAAGGGGGGATAGGCTCTAATTCCTCCTTCCTTCTCCTATTGTATCAACATTGTAAATCCTTCAATCCTATCCCATTTTGTTCTTAAGGGGGGATGTTAGGATATTTAGACACTTAGGAGTTAGTTAAGAACTACTTGGTCTAATGTGTCATTAGGTAAAAGTGTGTTTCTTAGTGTTTTTATATAGTTTGAATTAGTATGCATTTGTAGTTTGGAAATCCGACGATCATGATATGTTCTCGACATAGAGTGATCTGACGGTTCATACTATCCTCGATCTTAATGACCATTGATCCGTGGCTTAACACCCAATTGGTCCATGATCTCTATTTAAACAGCATGGAGGGTCATTTTCCGATGATCGATTGTGAGAAACTCTCTTGTAAAATCTCTCTGTAATCTCTTTCTTTTCATTAATAAACTGCTCCAAGTGGCCGCGTTGGTTGGGGCCGTGGATGTTTCCCTGTAGGGGTTTTACCATGTGAAAACATCGGTGTGTTGATCTTTGATCTGATTATGTGAGTGGTTACTGAAGGTGTTAGTCCTCAGTTGGAATACCTGTGTTGTCGAACAAAGAGTTCCTCCAACACTTATTCACTTTCCAAATCATAAAATAAAGGATCATCATACTCTTGGAAAGGAAAATAACTTACCGTATTTACTTCTTCTTGTGCAGGAGCTTCGAGGACTTGGACAAATTCATCAAATGGAACAACATGCATCATTGTTTTTTCCTCATGACTTGACCATACATATTCAACTGTACAACAAGGAGGATCTACCTTGCCCGAGGATTCCATTTCTTATTCACTCTCTTCAGGCTCTCGCTCTTCAACCAGGTCCTCATTTTCCTTGCTAGAAGCATGAGTAGATTCTTGTTCCTCCCCATGGGATTGGTAACCTTCATAAAGACCCCCTTCCTCAACCTCTTCTCGACTGATTTCTTGTTCTAAATCTTCCGGGGTTTCTTCAATAAATGTCTCAAGGGAGGGTACTCTCGTGGGAATATCTGGGGTGTCTTTGGGCTCACAATCCTTGACTTCTGGAACAAAGGATTGTTATTTGAATGAGGAGATGTTGGATTTTATTTATGTAGCCATATTATAAACTTCTTGGATTGTTCTAGGGGCTTCGTATTTGATAGGAAAATTTATTTTTCCCATAAAGGATTTGATGTAAAGAAAAAGAAGAAAGTCATGTGACACGTGATGGCTTACTAGGATCTGTTGTAATAGCCTTTTAAATTTATCATGAAATTACCCAATAGTTTCATTCTTATTCTTCTTCATGTGAGTAATTTTTTTAGAAAAACACAAGAATCCTATTTTTCGAGGAAAAACTCTTCCAATTGATCCATGGTGGCAATACTAGCATCAGGGAGGTCTTCATACCATCTCTTGGCATTATCATGAAGAGTAGTAGAGAAAAGTTTCATTGCAAGGTATTCAACATCGTCACTGATAGGATGAAGTTGAAAGAAAGCATAAAAATCACACAAATGTTTATTAGGATTCTCTTCATCACCAACAGTGAATTAGGGAACCATTTTTCATACCTCGGAGGCATTTGTCGAGGATACCCTGGTATTTTACTCATATCCAAGGGTTTAGAGTTTCCTGGGTCCCATTGAGAATTCATGGTTGGGTTTTTCATTACTGGAGTCGCCAGATATTTTTATTGAAACTATCAAAGGGATGAGGGGATCACCCTCAGTGGAGTCGCCAGGTAAGCTTTGCAAAGTAAAGGATTTTGAGTAAAGGCTTACCGAAAAGTGTCGTATTTGAGGAGAATTGACTCATTGTTGCCTGACAATGGTGCCAAAATGTTATCGCACAATTTTTACTTGTTCAAAAGTGAAAGGCTAAAGGAGGGAAAATTGGCGTAACATGAGGTTGTCCTATCACTGTCACCTTAATAAAACACCTCTTTCTATTTAGGGATGATGGCCCAGGGGAGACATCCCCGGTGACCTGCGGTTTGAGAAGGAAAAGGTTGAAGTATCACGAAAAAGATATCCCCTCTCACAAGTCACACTGATCAGAAAGTCCCAAAGTTTTAACAAATGAAGCAATGATATGCTTAAGTGTACATGCCGAGAACAAAACAACAAGAAAACACTATTTTTTGCAAGTACAATTGATGTTAGTGCTTCATAAAACCTTGGACTTGTCAATAAAAGCAATAAGTTGATATAAGATGAAGCAAACAAAAATCTATAACAACAATGTATATATGATGACATATTCACAATCAATGCCTTAAATAAGCTTCAAAATGACCCAAAATGATAATCAAACAATAGAAATATGCTAACACTTGTCAGAAGCTAATGAGGCAATGTATAAATCAACTTTAGTAATTTATTTTAATAGATTTTACTGTTGTAATAATTGGATGTAGTTTAATTTTGTAGCAACAACACGAATGTTAGTAGATTTTTCTAATCTAGGGTTAGTAGATGTTAGCAAATAACTTGAGGTATAAGAATTAAGGGTTGTTCTTTTCAGTCAATCAAGTATAAGATCTAGATTAGTTTCTTTAGGGATAATGGAGTCACTTTTTGCAGCAACAATATTGAATAAATAAAATGATAATGTGTGAGCTAAGGACAAGAGGGATGATGGTTGAGGTGTTGGTAACCCAAGGCCTCAATCAACAAACCCTAGAAGGAAAATGACTACTAGGAAGTAGGTAACCCTAGGCCCTAGCGGTTTTTCTCCTTCTTTAGCTCAAGCTTGAAGTAAATGAAGGCTTGATGAAGCAAATGATGCTAGATTGCTACAATGGTAGGGCTCTAGAACATTCTTTAAAGGATAGGTTCTCTTAGCAAAATCTAGTAGGTGAAAAGTTATTGAGACAAGGACAATAACATGCGCTTGATCTCCCAGGGTTTTAAGATAGCAATTTCATAATCATATCAAAATAAAAAGTAAATGTACTATAACCATTCAAAGTAAAGAAGAATTGGAGAAATTCACTTACATTCACCAAGAATAATCTAGCATATAGCCTAGTTGAATACTTTCCACCAAGAAAATGCCAAAAACCACCAAAGTAAGCCTCCTCCAAGAGTTGTGCACCACTTAATTTTAGCCAATAAACCCTAAGGGAGCCAAATTTCATACCTCACTTGTGTGAGTGAAAGAATGATGAACAAATAGAAGGGATTAATCCTTTATTTATACAATCCAAATGACCTTTAATTACAAAATTAGGTAAAAAAGGCCGACATGGCCAGTTTACATGAAAAATCCATTTTTACACAAAATTGCAAAATAAAACCCTAATTTTATCTTTTTAGGGTGACATCATGCCCCTCCTAGGGTGATGTTAGCCCTCCAAGTGAAATGTTGTGGCTCAAAACCCCTCAGGAACTGCCACACGTGTCAACCAAATCCGTCCTCAAGCTGGATACCTCAACTAGGTGATGCCAAGGCTCTGAATGATGACGTCAAGGGCCTTCAAGGGGCCAATGTCATGGTGGGAGGGAAAGTGTAATATCCCTAGGCCGAACCCAATTGTAAATGTAAATACAGATGTACTTAAGATGGTGAGTTTTTTGACATCATTTTTGTATGCACCTTTCATGGCATAGTGCACGCATGTACTGTGCAGTAAAATGATGAAGTGTGCACATTCCAGGATACTGTGCGTAGTAACTTAAGTGCACACGATTTTGAGGCTAGGGAGCCTTTGTGTATATGTTGTGTTTAATAGGATGTTGAACTAATTTTGTGATGATTAGGCCGAAGAGCCTAGATGTTAAAGACCAGTGCACCTATTTTTGTATATGTCTCATCATTAATATAAAATACATCGTTGTGTGCAAACCGACCACGATAAAAGAGTATGGGGGACTAAACTCACTAGTTAGGGAAAGGGTGGGGCTAAAATTTAAGGAAAATGGGCTAAGATAGGGAGCTTAAGACAAAAAGGAATATTATATTAATATTTATTAAAGTATAAAGTATGGATAATTATTTTATCCTAAGTTCTAAAGATGGGGACAAGTGGGCCAAAGTAGCTCCCAACATGACAAGTGTCAAGTTGGGGACATGCATACATATTGTTTGGACTTAGTTCATTTCCCATCATTCTTTCCATCATTCCTTCCATAATTCAGTCATCCATTCAACCACTCCATGATCATTCACACACTCATTGAGTTATCCTCCCTCCCTTCATGTCACTGTACCTGAACCTATATCCATAGCCATCCCTATTTGAGTACTTGATTAGCTTGGGAGTTGGACTGAAGAAGTGGGTTGTCAAGCCTGTGGGATATTGAAGGGGCAATTTTTCAGGCCCATGAGCAGTTTCTCTCTGGGTGAGAGAATTGTTGGGAATTGATTTCCTGAAGGTGCTAAACTACAACTGCAGGGCTCTGAGACTTCCTATCCGGCCTATTGTTGAAGCCTGGAAAGGAAGTCGGGCAGCTAAAGGACTATTGCACAGATAAGGGGCACACTTCCTTGGGTGGGACAGGCATGTGGGGAATGAGTGACTGTAGGTTGTTAGTTTGAGTTGGCACATGTGACAAAGTCTTTCATGTTGTCTATGAGCCAATAGTCTGGTTAGGAATCCCTTTACCCGGGTGGAGTTTAGTCCCAACTCAGGGGTGACCTACTGTTGAGAGTGATGAGCAGTGTGGTCTAAGGCTGGGAGGTTCGTGGAAGGTTTGCACGCAGTTGGTGATATTCTTACCAAGACAAGTGTCAATTGTGTGATAAATTTACATGTTGCATTATTATTTATGTGTTTATTTTTATGTGTTTATCCTATGTGTGCTTATAACTGTCTTTATATTTATGGGTATTTCCTGTATATGCTACATGTATATGTTTATTGTTATTTCAATATGAATCCGTGCATTTACATAATGTATTTGACTGTTTACGTTTTATATATAAATTTTCTCAATAGTTCTGTGTGTATATGTTTTAGTTGCATGCAGTTCGAAAAATTTATGATGGAATATCTTAGTTGGACGCTGAGCATGTTACAATATGTTCCACAGAGAGAACAAAAGCGTTCTCTGGAGTAGCATGCCCCGACCTGGGTGGCCGTGGATGTTACAATATGGTATCAGAGCTTCATTTTTCAACATTGAGCTTGGATGGGTTGAGCAAGTTGAGTTGAAGAAATTTTTTACAAAGGATTTATTTCAAAGTGGACAAATTTCGAGTTGCGGAGCGTCCGTGGTAAAATTTAGAAGCAACGATGCAGAATTTGGATAAAGCCCCAAATTTATGTTGTTAAATTCATGGAAAATTTGAGAAATTTGGCCAACTGGTGAGATATTCTTGAGTTAATATATGTTCTATCAAATTCAGACCTAGAATTGGTCGAATTTGAAGTTACAGTAAATCCATGACAGTTGGAGCGAGATTAGTAATTAAAAATTCTCAATTCGTGACTTGAGTTTGGGAGAACTTCATTCCAGAAATATCAAACCAAAACATTTTTTTATTGCAGAGGTTGAACTGGTGTTGTCAGAGTGAAATTGAACAAATTTTATAGTTGCAGAATGTCTATGGTAAAAATTTGGGAAAACTTAAGCAAAAGCCTCAATTTCTACAGCAAAATTCACGAGGAATTGATGCGCATAAAAATGAAGGTGCGCAGGTGGGCGCACTAAAAATGCACGATGCACAGTAAAAATCTTGTGATATGTAACAATTGGGTGTCATGCGGAAAAATATTGGCGTGATGGTGTGCGCCCTAAAGTTTGGCACCGTGTAGAAAAATGTTTGCGTGCTGGTGTGCGCGCTAAATTTTGGCACCTCGCGGAAAAAGTTGGCGTGATGGTGCGCATGCTAAATTTTGGTACTGCGTGGAAAAATAGTGGCGTTCTGGTGCATGCACTAAAGTTTGGCACTGCACGGAAAAATGTTGGTGTGTGGGTGCACACACTAAATTTTGGCTCTGCGCGGAAAAATGTTGGTGTGCGGGTGCACGCGGTGTGCACACACATATTAATGGTGCGTGTGGTGTGCGCAGTATTGGCAGAGCGCAGAGGAGTTTGGTTGGTGCACACGCAATGTGGGTATATGTTGTCATGTGAATTTTTAGTTAGTGGTGTGCGGTAGGGGCGTACTAAACTTTGGCATGGTGCAACTCATAGAATGAAATGCGCACAGAATATCAGTGTGCGATACAGAAATTGCACGCAACAGGTAATAGTGCAAGAAACAAAATTTTGTGCAGTGGATATTGGCGCGCGATAAAAAAGTAGTGCGCACCAATTATTGGTGTGATAGAGAAGTGATGCACATGGATATAGGTGCAAGGAGCATGACTTACGTTGTGGTGTTACTGCGCCTGCTAAATATGGGTGTACAGGTTGAAAATTGTGCGCGCAAAGTCGTTATGATAGTGAACAACAACAAAAAAACAATGTTTTTCTGCAAAATTTTATATTGTTTGAACATCATCTTTTTTCAACGTGTAGAGAGCTTTCTAATGGTGTAAACCATTCGTCAAACAAAGATTTTATGATAAAGTTATAGCACAAACCATGGAGGGTAAATTTTAAGACCCAACTAACTTCAAAGAGCCATAACTTTATGCTCTAGAATCCAATTGAGGTGAAGGGGAATTCAATGGAAAGCTATTGAACCATAGAAGACAATCCCAAAGTTGAATTAATTTCTAGGTATGTTAAAAATGTTTAATATGGAAAAGAAGGTACCTATATCATTCCAGACCAAAAACGCGAATTGGCCTAGAACTTCAATAGGATGTGACTAGCATCCCGGAACCTAGAAAAAGGTGAAACTTGGAAAGAGTGTCCAAAATATGTATATGAAGAAACCCAATTGAGATCCTATGAAAAATCCAATGGAGTAGGTGCAAAAATCCATAATTACAACGCAGAGTTGTGCCAAGTTGATGTGTGAACAAAAAAATTAATGAACAATTTTCAAATAACCATAACTTTCTGCTCAAGATTCCGAGTTGAGCATGGGAACAGGCATTGGAAAGGTGTTGGAAAGTGGAATCTAAATATCCACCCATAAAATTGATCTAGGCATTCAATTTTTTCAGGAAATCATAAGAAAGATTTCTAATATATTATTGAACCAGAATGGTTCATATTTTTCATGAAATTGTTGAAACAATTAGCCTGACAAAGATTTATTGGCTGCACATTTTGCAGAGTTAACAACAAATATATCAAATCAAGAGAAAAACAAAGTCTAGAGTAATTGTAGAGGCACATGGGACTTACAACCAAGAAGATGAGATCATATGGATGGATGTCCTTTTGGGCATTGAAGGAACAAACTCCAATGGACATGGAGAAGGCAGGGATGAAAACATGAATATGGTAGAGACCATTAGGAATTTACATAAGGATGTACAAATCCATAAAGATGATAATGAAAGGCTTATGAGAGCCAAGGAGAAACAAGAGGACTTCAACATGAGTTATTGCAGAGCTTGAATATAATAGAAAATAAATTGGATAAGGAGAGTGGCTCAAGCAAATCAGGAAGTCACAGGTCTCCTGATGAGAAAAGAAGAACAATAAGTGTTAGCAAACATCATCATCACTTCCTGAGGCATTCCCATAATAAGGAACACAACAACTCAATTCCATCCCCTTTTAGGAAGCATAAGAGGTCTGGGGTGGATGAGCTAGGAGGAGAAATGAACAAAACCAAACCTCCTACATTTGATGGTGAGCACAAGAAGGATGAAGATGCAGAGACATGGTTGTTGGGCATGAGCAAGTATTTTCAATTGCATAATTATTCTTCTCATGCAGAAGGTAGAATTTCCATCTATCAACTCAAGGGAAAGGCATCCATGTGGCGGGATCAACTTGTGTAGGTGCAACACATTAAAGAGAAAAGTTTTACTTGGAGGGAATTCAAGAAGTATTTTGAGAAGAAATACTTGACTAAGACATACTATGACAAGAAAATGAAAGAGTTCTTTGAACTCAATATTGGGATTACGACGATAGATGAATATGAAAGAAGGTTTTTAGAACTATTGAAATATGTTTCTTTCATCAAGGATGAGATAGTTAAGATTCAAAGGTATTTGAGTGGATTTCTAGAATTCATCAGTGACAAAATATAGTATGATGATCCCAAGACATTGGAGGAGACCATAAGGCTAGCTAAATTCCTATATGATCAGCAAAAATCAAGGCCAACTTTCCAAAAAACTTGGGATGACAAAAATAAATTCAAGATGGATCAAAGGAATAAGGGAACTAAGCCACCATTATTCAGAAATAATACTTAGGGACAACCAACTTCTAGAGAACCCAGAACGATTGAGACAGTGGGTCAAAGGCCAAGGCAACCACCTATTCAATGTTGGGGTTGTAAAGGAGATCATATGTTCAGATATTGTCCTCAGAGAGGTGAAAAAGTGAGGACTGTTCACAATGTACAACAAGATGAAATAGTGGAGGACATGGGAAGAAATGTACCAAGGATCTATGCAGCCATGGACAACAAGCAAGCATAATGCTAGTCACATATGATTGAAGTGGAAGGTATGATCAACAACCAAACCATTGCTATTTTAAGTGATTCAGGAGCTAGTCATAGTTATATAGATCCTAATATGGTGGAAATTTTTCATTTGCCAAGAATCAAGCATGGAAAATCTTGGTTGGTGCAGCTGGCTACCGGAGCCAAAAAAAACATTTTTGAGATGGTTAAGTCATGTCTTATGGACATGAATGGACTGAAAACCAGGGAAGATTTGAACATCTTGCCTTTAGGTTTCTATGACTGTTTAATTGGGATGGATTGGTTGGACTAGCATCATGCTATTCTAGACTATCATAACAAGGAATTTACTTGCTTGGATGAGGAAGGAATCCTAAGGAAAGTGCATGGAATTCCCAAGGTAGTGGACATCAAAGAAATTTCATCATTGAAGTTGAAGAAATGTTATAGAAAAGGGTGTCAAATATTTGCAACTCATATGGAAGAGATACTTAAAGATAAGGTGCCAAATTTGGAAGATCATGCAGCCCTGGAAGATTTTGAAGATGTGTTCAAGGAGGTACCAGGACTACCCCCAAAGAGAGATATTGATTTCTCTATAAATTTAATGCTTGGAGTAGCTCCAGTGTCAAAGACTCCTTACAGAATGAGTACACACGAGTTGAAGGAGTTGCAAATGCAGTTTGAAGAACTTATGAAGAAGGGGTATATATGCCCAAGTGTGTCCCCTTGGGGTGCCCCAGTCTTGTTCGTGAAGAAGAAATATGGTACATTAAGATTATGCATTGATTTCAGACAGTTGAATAAAGTGACTGTAAAGAACAAGTATCCTCTTCCAAGGATTGATGATCTCTTTGATCAATTGAAGGATCGAAATATATTTTCAAAGATAGATCTTAGATCAAGATACCATCAGATAAGGATTAAAGAGGAAGATATTAGCAAGACTGCCTTCAGGACAAGGTATAGTCATTATGATTTCACAATGGTGCCATTTGGGTTATCAAATGCACCAGGTGTTTTCATGTGCTTAATGAATGGTGTTTTCCGAGAATATTTAGACAAGTTTGTCATTTCCTTTTTGGATGATATCCTTGTATATTCCAAGTCAGAAGAAGAGCATGAACATCATTTGAGGATGGTGTTGCAAGTATTAAGGGAGCATAAATTGTATTCCAAATCGAGAAAGTGTTCATTTTATCAGAAGCAAATTCATTATTTGGGACATATTATTTCAAAGGATGGGATAGCAGTGGATCCTGAAAAGATAGAAGCCATTAGAGAATGGTCAACGCTAAAGAATGTGACAGAGGTCAGATCATTCATGGGCCTTGCAGGCTACTATAGAATATTTGCTGAAGGATTCTCAAATATTGCACACCCAATCACTTTCTTACAAAAGAAGGGTGTGCATTTTCAGTGGACATTGGATTGTGAAAAGAGTTTACAACACTTGAAACAATTATTGACAAGTGCTTCAATACTAAGGATTGCAGACCAAAATGAAGATTTCATTGTTTTCACAGATGGATGTAAATAAGGACTTGGTGGAGTCCTTAGTAAACATGGGTTTGTTATATGCTATGAATCAAGGAAGTTGAAGGAGCATGAAAGACACTATGCCACTCATGATTTGGAGTTGGCAGCTATAATGCATGCCTTGAGGAAATGGGGACACTACCTCATGGGGAAAAGGTTTGAGATGAGGACATACCATAACGGTCTGAAATATTTATTGATCAACCAAATATAAATGATAGGCAAAGCAGATGGTTAGAATTTCTAAGTGAATATGACTTCGATATAAATCATATCAAGGGGAAAGAGAACAAAGTGGTTGATGCACTCAACAGAAGAGTGCATGAAATGCATGCTATAGCCATTAGCATGTACCAATCAGATTTGAAACACAGAATTATAGAGGCTGGAAAATTAGATTTGCAATACAAGGAATTAGTTGCAAAATTACAGCAAGGTAATTTGCAGCAGAAAATTGAAGAATGCAAGCTAGATAATGATGAAATTATCATATACAGGGGAAAAATTTATGCACCAAATTCTCAGGAATTGAAAAATATGATATTGAGAGAAATTCATAATATACCTTATGCTGGGCACCCAGGTTATCAGAAAACTATTGCAGCTATCAAGGGCCAATATTATTGGCTAGGCATGAAGAAAGAAGTTGCTGATTTTATTGCCAAATGTTTGGAATGCCAAAAGGTAAAGGCTGAACATAGACAAACAACTGGTTTTATACAACCATTACCCATTCCTGAGTGGAAATGGGAAGTTGAAACAATGGATTTCATCACCAAACTGCCCAAAACAAACAAGCAACATGATTCTATCATGGTAGTGGTGGATAAGCTTACTAAAGCTGCCCATTTTATTCCAGTTAAGCTCACTCACAAGGCATCCAACATTGTTAATGTTTATATGAGATAAATTTATCGATTACATGGTATACCAAAGACAATTGTGTTTGACAAAGATCCAAAATTTACCTCAAAATTTTGGAAAGGATTATTTAATGGATTTGGAACAAATTTGAATTTTAGCACAACTTATCATCTAGAATCAGATGGACAAACAAAGAGGGTGAATCAAGTAATTGAGGATATGTTGAGGATGTATGTGATGGATAAACCATCAAAATGGGAAGACTACCTACACTTAGTAGATTTTTCTTATAACAATGGGTACCAAGCATCTCTAAAGATGAGCCCATTTGAGGCACTTTATGGTAGAAAGTGCAACACACCAGTAAGCTAGGATAACCCAACAGATAGAGCAGTGGTTGGGCCAGATTTGCTCAAGAAAATGTTGAAAATAAAACAAAATTTAAAGGTTTCCCAAGACAGGAAGAAAATCTATGCTGATAAGGGAAGAACTCACAGGGAGTTTAAAGTGGGAGACCATGTATTCTTGAAATTGAAGGCCAACAAAAGTTCCTTGAAGTTGGGAAATTATTCCAAGTTGGCAATTCGCTATTGTGGGCCGTTTGAAATCCTAGAGAGGATTGGTCCAATATCTTATATGATTGCATTGCCTGCATCTATGTCTGTTCATAATGTATTCCATGTATCATTGCTAAAGAAATATATACCTGATGTTAATCATGTTATTGATTGGAATGCGATTTAGGTGGAGCAAGAAGGTGCTTTCCAAGTGCATCTGGTACACATTCTGGACCGAAAAATGAAACAACTTTGGAATCGAGTCATAGGGATTGTAAAGGTCCAATGGACTTGGTACGGTCTTGAAGATGCTACTTGGGAGCATGAGGATGTAATGCGGGCATAATACCCACATCTTTTTGAGGATTTTTGAAATTTTGTTGTATATGTGTACATAATGCGCTGAGGATAGTACATAAATAAGGGGAGGGGGTTGTAATATCCCTAGGCTGAACCCAATTGTAAACGTAAATACAGATGTACTTAAGCTGGTGAGTTGTTTGACATCATTTTTGTATGCACCTTTCATGGCATAGTGCACGCATGTACTGTGCAGTAAAATGATGAAGTGTGCACATTCCAGGATATCGTGCACAATAACTTAAGTGCGCATGATTTTGAGGACAAGGATCCTTTGTGTATATGTTGTGTTTTATAGGCTGGTGAGGGGATTTTGTGATGATTAGGCTGAAGAGACTAGATGTTAAAGGCCAGTGCACCTATTTTTGTATATGTCTCATCATTAATATAAAATGCATTATTGCACACAGACCAACCATGATAAAAGAGTATGGGGGACTAAACTCCACTAGTTAGGGAAAGGGTGGGGCTAAAAGTTAAGGAAAAGGAGATAAGATAGGGAGCTTAAGCCAAAAAGGAATATTATATTAATGTTTCTTAAAGTATAAAGTATGGATAATTATTTTATCCTAAGTTATAAAGATGGGGACAAATGGGCAAAAGTAGCTCCCAATATGACAAGTGTCAAATTGGGGACATGCATACATATTGTTTGGACTTAGTTCATTTCCCATCATTTTTTCCATCATTCAGTCATCCATTCAGCCACTGCATGATCATTCACACACTCATTGAGTTATCCTCTGTACCTTCATGTCACTTTACTTGAACCTGTATCCATAGCCATACTTGTTTGAGTACCTGGTTAGCTTGGGAGATGGACTGAAGAAGTGGGTTGTCAGGACCGTGGGATATTGAAGAGGTGGGTTGTCATGACCGTGAGAAGTTTCTCTCTGAGTGAGAGAATTGTTGGGAATTGATTTCCTGAAGGTGCTAAAATGCAGTTGTAGGGCTCTGAGACTTCCTGTCCAGCCTATTGCCGAAACCCAGAAAGGAAATGGGGCATCCGGAGGACTGTTGAGAAGAGAAGGGGCACACTTCCTAGGGTGGGATAGGCATGCAGGGAATGAGGGATTGTAGGCTGTTAGTTTGAGTTGACACCTGTGATGAATTCTTTCTTGTTGTCTATGATCCAATATCCTGGTTAGGAATCCCTTTACCCAGGTGGAGTTTAGTCCCAGCTCGGGGGTGACCCACTGCTGAGAGTGATGAGTAGTTTGGTCTAAGGATATAGTTCATGGAAGGTCTGCACATAGTTGGTGATATTCTTACCAAGATAAGTGTCAATTGTGTGATAAATTTACATGTTGCATTATTATTTACATGTTTATTTTTATGGGTTTATACTATGTGTGCTTATAATTGTCTTTATATTTATGGGTATTTCCTGTATATGATGCATGTATATGTTTACTGTTATTTCAGTATGAATCCGTGCATTTACGGAATGTATTTGTCTATTTACGTTTTATATATAAATTTATGCAATAGTTTTGTGTGTATATGTTTTAGTTTCATGCAGTTTGAAAACTTTATGTTGGCATAGCTTAGTTGGATGTTGGGCATGTTACAATATGTTCCATGGAGAGAACAAAATCATTATCTGGAGTAGCATGCCTCGGCCTGGGTGGTCAGGAATGTGACAGAAAGACCCCCCTAAGTCCAGGCCTGCCAAGTTGTCTCTGGTGGAACGTCCTCCTCTCTCTTCAGTGCAAGCCTCTAGTATATGTTTGACCTTGGATGGGGTCTCAACATCAATCTGGTGGGATTTTATCCCTATGGAGGTCCGAGCTAATCATATCCCCATATGTACCTGTCCTTCGGGCGTGGTCCTACAACAAAAAAATGTACTCCCTCCATGGGATCATAAGTCACAAGGATCATAGAAATGTCAATCACATCTAATAATCAAGTTACTGAAACATGTGCATACAATCCCCCTTCCCTAGACAATTTATCAAAGACATTATGCTATTCTACAAGCCAGGTTTGGAGAGGGTTTCAGGAAGTCCTATTGGGATAATTCTCCTTAGATGTGGGATGTTTCCAAGTGAAGACCAATCTAGGTCATGCAAGTGCATGATATGGTATGGGGATGTTTGGGTAAGGGGTGCAGTGATGATAGGGAAATGTAGGGCTTACCTGTGGGTTCCTCTGAAGAGAGTGAGATGCACCTTGTCATGGATGAAAATGTTTCCTAGCCCATTCAATTCCTTTTTACTTTTTATCTTATTGATTCTTATTTCAAGATAATAGTTGGGGGACACTGCCCTGGCATGGTGACCAGTGGTGGAAATGTTAGCCACAAGCATTTCAAAAAGATGAGAAGGTTGGCTCGTGATGAGACCCCATTTCTCTTGGGTATTCTACTAAGATCCACTACCCTGGCATGGTGACCAGCTGAATAGTAGTGTCATACTGCTACAATCCCATGGACCTAATAGGATGGGTTGTGATGAGACGTTCTATCCTCCAACTAGGTCTTTGAGTTTATTTATTTTATGGGTCCCTCCTTTTTCTTACTGAGAAGCCTTTTATTTCTTTCTCGGGGATCCTTGGGTGAAGCATATCAAGGTTTGATATTTTTTATTTTATCTTTTTCTAGCTACTTTTACCCTCTGGGCCTTTAGCCCCTTATTCCAACAAGGCAAGGTATAACCCTTTACTAGCTTGTTCAACCCAATGCCCAAACCAATGCATGGGGTAGATGAGAGGGAAGATGATGAAAAGTGATAAGTATGGTGGGAATGGACGATGACCTTTCATGAACCCACCCAGTGGCAACTCACTCCTAAGGAAACCAACTTGCTAGGGAATTTTGTCTCCCCCCCCCAGGTATGGACAGGTCAAAAGGCATAAAGTTCAAGCACACATCATGAAGAAAAAGATAATTAAATGCACATATTCAAATGTTTTTAGAATCAGAGCGACACATACCATGATACCTAGGCTCATTACCTCATGGATCAAGACCCACTGATGCTTGAGGACCATGTCGATGGGATGGATGCTGATGCTGACAGGATGGAGGCACTGAAGAAGAAGTATGGGCCTTCTAGGTCTAGGATCAAGTCAATATGGCTCTCAGTACTCCATGTCTAGGACCTGTGGGCCTCAAGACATAATCTCCATAATTATCCCTAGGCCAGGGGATAACAATGACCATAACACTTTCCAGGAATGACCATAGGTAAAAAACAGATGAAAATTTAAATGAATGCAAAAAATGTTAGGGATTGAAGGGATATTTCTTTGTTTAGGGTTTCATGGCTACCTATAGTCTATATAAATTTGTCTCTTGTAGTGTCCGTAGATCCTCTAGCTGATTATTTTTCTTTCCCTCTTCTCCTGCGAGCTCAGATTCCCGATTTCACCCGACTAGAGCCACTCTTCTTCTTCAAATTTGAAATGGTGCTCCAATTGTTCTAACTCTGAGTTATACCCTTAAATCATGGACATGACTACTATCTTGGCACAAAAATACAAAAACAATTGACTTATGTATTCATAATTCCTTAATTTGTGCAGTAATACAACATGAATCGACTTGTGTATTCATAATTCCATAATTCATTCCTTTTCTAACTCAAAGAAATAAACCTCCACTAAACCACTTAATATCCATATGTTAATTTGTATCTTGACACAAATTATGCCACCCCTAGTTGACAAGATGTAAACAAACTCATTTTCATCACCTCATTGATTCTATAAATACTTTAGACTATATGAAATAAGCATAGGTAAATTGTATGAAGGCTTAATGAAACATTTGAGAGGATAGATATTTGTTTTACCTTATTTACCTTTGAATGCACATTAATTTTTCTTCTTGCAGCTGGCTGGAGTAATGGAAAATGATGACTTGTGTCATTGATGATGTCCTTAGATTCTGTTGATGTCTTCCTCGAAATGAGATTTGCAATGTGTTGGAAAAATGTGGCCTTTAATCATTCTAAAGGATACATAACATCCTGTAGATATGTTTTGTTGGCATAGGGGCAGGCCCAGGGTTCAACGCTCAAGAGCGCACCAACAAAGCCTTAACTACCGGCCCTTTCGGAAACACCTGCGAAGCAGATGAAGTCTCACCTGAGGTAGAGTTAGGGGTGGTTGCAGGACTCAAGTGTCTGCAACCTTAGTTGGGAACCCAAATCTATGATTATATCTCTTACAGAGTACTTATCATAGATCATTCGTCAATATTAAACCGTTATTATACTTCACAGATAGCACATAACATCACAACATTCACTTATATCTAAGGTATTTCAACACTTAGCAATAGTAAAATAGATCAGATCCGATAGATCAACACTAAGCATCTTCATACATGTCAGATCTAAAATTCACAGACCTCTATAAGAACAAAGCATAAATAGATCTATCTAAATATATCAAAGCACTTAGCAAAAGAAAGGATAAACACATCAAGTCGAAGCACAAAGAGTAACACACAAATTTATGTGGTTCATCCCCACCCTGGGGCTACGTCAACCAAATCTTATTCTTTATTAGCGTCTTCAAACGGTTACAACACACAGCCACCAAAAACCTTCTTCACATGGGACAAAATATCTGCGCAGCTTTCTAGATCCTTCTCCCTTATGTTATAGCACAAAGCTTTCCACAACTCCTTACAATGACTTGCACTTATCTCTGCAAGCCTCTTACAGTCATGCACAGAGCACTTACAAAATCTATTATCACTTATCTTACATCACATACATCCCTATATCTTCCGATAGATTCCTAGATATCTATTTATACATTACAAAAGTGGGCCTAAGCATGGGTAAACCCATGGGATGACATCCCTTTCCCATTACATATTCCCCCAAAACCAAAAGGGACCCAAAAGTGGGCCGAGATTCCACAATCTTTTCTTCACCTGGTGCTCCATCTTCGATAGGCTTTCAAAGTCCCAAAAATGGTCAAGGATGACCAAGTATCTCCCAAAACTTGGTCAAGGGCCAACAGGCCCCCAACACTCACCCGTGAATCATCCCGAGTCACTCTAGTCTGATCAATTCTGCCTCGAATGCCTCAAGATTGGATCGAGCTGCTTCAACTTGTTGTTGTTCTATGGTCTCTTAATCAAAAAACTCCTGGATGAGTGTGTCATTGACGGGTACCTCTAGGCATTGTTCTGCTTCACTCGCAACCTGTTCTAGCTCTGTTCCTCGGCTTTCAACCTCTGTGAATAGCTGACATGCCTTATATTGCACCGGTTGAAGTCATTGAGTCACTTCCATCACTTTTCTCTGGATCGTATGGATCTACTATTGGTCCATGTGCTTTTCATGAGATCTCTTCATTCTTTCTACGGGTAACAGAGCCTTTAGCTGCATCTGTAGATTTTCAGCTTCATACTTTGCCTCCTGTAGCTGTGACTCCAGTTTATATAACTCTGGGTTTTCAGTGAGGTTCTCATATGTTTAGGCACTGCGGATACTCAACTTCTTGCACTCCAAGGCAAGAGATTTCAGTCTGTCAACTGCATTGAGGGAAGTTATTTCTTCTTGGTCTCTGATCTCCTATGGGGTCTTAGGTACTGCGTGAAGCTTGAGATCTGTAATGCGCTGCTGGAGCTTATGAATTACTCCTTCTAGTTGTGCCACCTACTGTTGAACCCGTTCTTCTGTTTGTACTTCGATGACGGTCACAGAGTGAAGTGCTCTATTGACCAGTTCCTTTATCTCAAGTTTCTCTGTGAGCAACTGTTCCTTGATTTTCTATAGCTCTTCTTTCTATGCATCCCATTTTTCTTGGAGAGAAATCTTTTCTCATTCTGACGTTCTGCGCTGCTCCATAAGAACTCCCTGTACCTATGTTAAAGCTTGAGTGGCTTGCGATGTTTGTTCTTGAGCCCGTCGAAGGTGAGCTTCGACTGTATTAGAAATCCGATGGAGTTGAACTCACTGATCCCCTGGTTCTGGTGTTCCTACTATCAGAGGCGCAGTGGAGACTACGCGGATAGACTGTAGTGCCTGTTGCACCCCTTGGAGCTCTATCTCAATATGATTATACATCTACTCCTGCTTCGTCTCCTGTGGCTCTACTATCTCCAGTGTAGCATCGTTCAGGGCTGCAAGGATGAAATTAAAGTCGTCTGGGGTCAGTGTGGTCTGTATCTTAGTCACGGGAGCTTTGGACTTCTTCCAGGAAGAAGGTTTCTGAGGTGAACCCTTCCTCTTCTTCAAAAGCTTCGCTTCATCTCTACGCTTCTATTTGACTTCTTCTAATTATTCACCATCAACCTCTTGCTCTGGTGTGATGGAAGCAGTCTTCACCAAGGCACTAATTAATTATTGCACTTCACTGATTTTATGTCGCGTGCTAGGTCCGGGTAGATCCTGCGCAGTTTCTGGACTATCTACATCAGATATGTCTGCAGGGTCAGCTGGAACAGGGAGGTCCGTCGACCATTCCTTTGTGATATCCTCTAGATATTCTTCTGTTAATCTATAATAGGACTGTAACTACTTCTTGTGCTTGTTAGCGTGTGCTGTGATGTAGAGAGAGTGTCTTTCTGCATTGAACTTCATCAGGGGATGAAACCTATAGAGGGTGTTCAGAGTGATGCGCGATGTATAATGGATAGCTACTTTCAATTGATTATAATATGAATGAAACACGACATTTGACTGCGATTGTTTATTCATATCGTTCGAGTACCACAGGGTATTGAACTTCATGGCCAACGGTTCAAATGGATCGATGTCCAGGAAGGTCGCACCTTCCGACATATCCCATGCAATGAAAGCAACTAGGATTAGGAGCCAACTGAAATGGAACTCATATCCTTGGTCTTGGGCTTCTCTGCAGTCGAGCTCCAGTTGGTTTACCAAGTACTACGCCCAATTCATCTGTAGGCCCTCCGCCAACTTTCCTGTGAGGTCTACTACGAATCCAGTGACTTAGGTTGGTCGGTTCTTACGAACTAACTTTCATGCAATCAGATGGCAGCCGAGGTGTACTGCGTTGTTATGAATAGATGATACCTTGTAGCCATGCGTGCCCTTATTGACATCACCATAAGTCTCTTTTATCTTCTGTGCTAAGGCTTGGTCTATGGTCTTTCTAGGGTAAAAATCATGTGGGTTAGGGCCTTGCATGCTCATCCCAATGATCCGATGGATCAAGGTCGTGTCCACTGTGATACGTTGGTTCAACCATAAATATCCTCCATGGTGATAGGATAAAAACAACTTAACACATGAATTCACTTATTGATGTCATCTGAATTGCGGGATATTCATAACATTAAGCAGGGTAGACTGTGCGAGGTTATGGGTCCAAGACTGGGGGATAATCTTTGAATTCTTACCTTTCGTCTTGGTCAAATACTTATGCGGGGCGAGCATACTGTAAGATTTACGGTCTCCAAGGTTGAAGTCACTAAACTTCAATGCTGTTATCTTATCCTAGTCTGTGCAAACTGCACGTATCCCTTTCAGGAGGTACGTAGTGACCAAGACATAGTCAAAATCTCTAGGCACGCTATCTCTATTCACTGCACCGCTCAGAGGAGGTATATACGCAGGTAAGATGCTTGGAATAAACTTAGCATTCATGAGATCATCTCTATGCTTTGTTCTCGTCTCTGTCATGATTTTGGATGTTCCTGCTCTGTGAGCAGTCGATGGAGAAGCTTGGACTCCTCCTGTCGATGATGCTTGCACACCTGCAAACATCCTTCTTTCTGACATGACTTTGTCAGTCTTGAGATCAATGAGTACTTCCTTCATATATTCTTCAAGTGTGCTAAGCTCCTCAGACATACACGCTCGGGGTTAATAATATTGGGTTTACAAAGTAATGTAGACACATCAATAAGATGGAAAGTAAGGACGTAATGATCACTGGACAATCTTAACCAAGGTTGCGAGCTCAAATTATCGATTTGGCAAAAGTGTTCTTTGTGCATGGCGTGATGGGATAAATAGGAAAATCAACAACATATTTCTTGCAACGGGTATGAGGCTTCATTAAATCTTGTTTTGTCCATTATGGCACGGTCCAATGGTCAGGTGGTGAGCAATAAATATTTTTCCAGCTGTTCGGAGCATCAATCGATGTATATATCATCCCCAACGACTATATTTCTTCGCCACGACGAAGTGACCTATGTCATTGTTTTGATATCTCAGCGAGGCTCAAATTCTGCAAATTTTCCTTCTGTGAAGCTCCACTTGAAACCTTCTGTAATTTTTCAATCCCAACCCTCTTCTTACTTAGCTTCCTAGCCTTCTTTCCAGTGAGATTCGTCTCAGTATTCTTCTTTTCATTCTGATTCTTGTCTTCTTTAGATATAGTTACTATGCACTATTGATAATATTTCAGGGTTAACATCTCTTCTACCTCTGGAGTAAGTACTTTAGTCTTCTAAGGGTATTCTAGTGGTCTTGTAGCTTCAACATCAGAGTCTCTAGGGTCAAATAGCTTTGATCTGTTTTCATGGTCTTTAATCAATTGAGTGATATTTCTGGTCATGAAATATTTTAACTCTTGTTTTTTCTGTTCTGAGGCTTCTTCTTCTTCTTTCCGTCTGTCCTGATCTCTTTCAATCCAAGGTTTCCCTAGTAACATGGTAAATGGGACACTGTTTTCAATACATTTGATAATCTCAAAATCTTCCTTTGTTAAAGTTCCATTGAAAATCATAGATATATGAGCAAGCCTCCCACATAAACTTACCAGCTTCCCTCTGAATAGTCTTGTTCCTCCTAATGAAGGGATCATAGTAGGCTTTACTATATCTTACCAAGTTCTTTATGGCATAATATTCACTTGTGTCTCTTCATCATGAACACAATCAATGTTGAAGTCCCCTATTCTTGCTAAATGCATTCTTTTTCTTTGAAAATCTCTGATAATCTGACATGTCAGTGGTCATTCAGGGTCTCCTTCATTTGTATCAATACTTTCTTTGATTGTTGTTGGGGTTATGCCTTTTCTGGATCTGCCTTAGGTTTTTCTTGGTTCAGATTCATTCCTTCAATCTTAACAATCATTCTAGGGCAATCCAACACTTCATGGTCCATAGCCTTACAACTTACAACAAAGACAACTAGGTCTTCTTCTGGGGCATCCCTTAGCAAGATGTCCTGGTATTCTGCAACTGTAACAAAGGGTCAATCCTCTCTTTCTTTTAAATGGTCCCTAGATCCTTTTATACTACGCACTAGGATCCTAGTAGTTAACCTGCAACACATTCTTTCTAGGATCCTGCATCCATTTTTTAGTCCAAACATTCTTTCTATGCATAGGTATAACATATATTTCATTATTCTTATCAGATATATTCATATCAAACCTTCTTTCATCTATTAACACCCTAGATTTCAAACTAGGAAAAAACCTATCAAATATACCTCTATCCATACTCTAGAAACCAAAATTCCCACATATCTTACTTTTATAGAGCACAAGTCTTTCAGATCTAAGACTTATTTAACTATTCTTACCTTTAACATAGCACAAAGTTTATAGATCTTACCTCTTTCAATCAGAACTTCTCGCTTTTACCTTCCTTGGAGCAAAAAGATTTCATATCCCGCTTCTTCTCTACAGATCTGACCTTCTTTCTTCAGATCAAACTTCTTTTCTTAACACAGATCTTATAAACCGAGTAGGGTATTGCACGCTAGGGCATAAATTTATGCAAAAATATTTCTTTTGCACAAGCCTCTTCTTTCATAGTTCCCAGCAATCACAGTTTCAGGTAACAGAACCATTTGTTGGCATAGGTGTTATAACCCTAAAATGCACCACACAGGCTTACCTGGCATCAGACCAACTCATACCTCTTCCTAGCCAAAGCCATGCTGAATAAAACCTTGAAAAACCACTTAAAACAAGCAATCCGTGCCCTAACCTCTCACTGGGCGCGGGGGACCACTTGCTGACCTTCTACTGCATGCGGGTATCCGCGGGCTAACCCACTACAGCCCGCGGGTACCTAACAAAGCAAAAAATCAGGAAAGTTTCCGCCAGGACACGAGGCTTTTTGTCAGTTAACTGGAACTC
>JZKD02S1912319.1:202059-214309 GCA_000966675.3 Picea glauca
TGGAAGGAGCAGCAGCAGCAAGGGGATAAAATCTCAACGGAGGATCTACTTCAACCGTCGGAAAAAGGTTGGTTTATTCTTCTCATGTTTGCCTAAGAAAATGGGGTTTCAGATTCGGGTAGGAGGTTAAAAGTAGCTTAGGAAGGGTCATGATCTGCATGCAAGCTTAGAGCCCTATCTTGCTAGTCCATAGGGTAGAATACCCCACAACAATAGGGTCAGACCCAGGGTTCAACGCTCAAGAGCGCACCAACAAAGCCCTAACTACCAGCCCTTTCGGCAACACCTGCGAGGTAGATGAAGTCTCACCCGAGGTAGAGGCAGGGGTGGTTGCAGGAATCAAGTGTCTGCAACCTTAGTTGGGACATAGATCTGTGATTACATCTCTTATAGAGTACTTATCATAGATCATTCATCAATATTCAACCCTTATTATACTTCGCATATAGCACAGAGCATTGCAACATTCACTTAGATATAAGGTATTTCAACACTTAGCAATAGTAAAATAGATCATATCTAGTAGATCAACACTAAGCATCTTCATACATGTCAGATCTAACATTCACATGCCTCTATAAGCACAAAGCATAAGTATATCTATCTAAATATATCAAAGAACTTAGAAAAAGAAAGGATAAACACATTAAGTCGAAGCACAAAGCATAACACACAGATTTATGTGGTTCACCCCCACCCTGGGGCTACGTCCACCAACTCTTCTTCTTTATTAGCATCTTTAATCAGTTACAAAACATAGCCACCAAAAACCTTCTTCGCATGGGATAGAAGATCTGCACAGCTCGCTAGATCCTTCTTCCTTACGTTACAGCACAAAGACTTCCACAACTCCTTACAACAAATTGCACTTAGCTCTACAAGCCTCTTACAGTCATGCACATAGCACTTACAAAATCTATTATCACTTATCTTACATCACATACATCCCTATATCTTCTGATAGATGCCTAGATATCTATTTATACATTACAAAAGTGGGCCTAAGCGTGGGTAAACCCATAGGCCAAAATCCCTTTACCATTACATATTCCTAAAAACCCAAAAGGGACCCAAAAGTGGGCCGAGATTCCACAATCTCCACTTCGTCTAGCGCTCCATCTTTGATAGGCTGTCGAAGTCCCAAAAATGGTCAAGCATGACCAAGTATCTCCCAAAACTTCGTTAAGGGACAACATGTTTCTTCCCCTTTGAATATTTTCTACAGGATTCTGAGTATCCTATAGAAGTTTATGTTTTCTATCCCAGTGATGTATTTGATGAAAACAATTGTTGGAGAAGGTGATTCTAGTTCTGATATTTATCACTGAATTGTGATGGTGGTTTTGACTTTGATTACCTTCCATTATTTGTAGAAATTGTCTTGTTAGGTTGATCCTGTAGAATGTTGTAGTTTGATCCCATAGAATAACCTTGGATACTTTTTTATTGAAATGAAGGGTAAAAAAAAAGTGTTGGTTATGGAAAGTGGTATGTATGATATAAATGAAAAATATGGATGATCATATGGAGATGATGGAAAATGCTATTTATGAATGATGAAAAATTGTGAAAATTTATGGGAAAATTGTGAATTCTTACTATCCTTACTGACTATTGATTTTATTCTTGTGCAGATGGCTACAGTAATGAAGTTCCTGGTACCTACAAACAAAAAATATTAGTACAAAAAAATTCTCTTTTTTTATCTTATTTTTTTTCTTCTCTTATTTTTTTTTCCTTTTTTCTCAAAGAATAAGTGCCATCACTAGTTTTCATTAATGCCTTACCTCATCAAGCTTCTGAGAAGTTTTCCTGATGAGGATATTCATTTATTTTTTGGATCCAAGACTGCCTCCATTGGAGGTTTTCACCCTTAGATATGTCCTAGATTCCTTTGGAAGGTTTTTATCTAGGATTGTTTTATTCATTTTTTTTTCATATCTCTTTATTGGGATGGATTGCAAGCATTTTTTCTATAAATCACATCCAAATTTTGTTTCTTCATTGTTGCTATGAATTCTTCTTTTGTTAGGGGATTATTGTAAGTATTTAGTATAGATCCATTCACAAGTAGTGATATTCCTTATTCATCAATGGTTCTTATCTGCACTGAACCATTATTATAACACTTTTCAATGATGTAGGGCCCTAACCACCTTGTCATCAACTTTCCTTTCAAATCCTTAAACCTTGAGTCATATAACAGAGACCAATCCCCTTCTTTGAAATTTTTGTACTTAATCTTCTTGTCACACTAGTCCTTTCTTTGTTTCTGCACCACTTCAGTGTTGAAGAGGGATTGCATCTTGTACTCATATAATGTATTCAATTGGCTCATTCTTTATTTTTGTGTTGACTACAAATTCATGTCTAATTACACTGCTATTCTCAATGTATGATATTAAAATTCAATATGAAGCATGGATTTGTTACCATAAACTAATTCAAAAGGAGTAAGCCTTTTGGTAGTTTTCCATGTAATGTTGTATTCCCATGTTGCTTCTGTGAGCTTCTTTGACCAATATTTCTTGTTCATTCTCACTATTTTGGTGATGATGTTTTCTAGCTCTTGGTTTGTGACCTCAGCTTGCCCATTTTCTTGAGGATGGTAGGGTGTTGACTTCCTGTGGTAGATGTTATGTTCCTTCATGATTTCTTCAATGATCCTTGATGTAAATTGAGGGCCTTGATCTGTGACTATCTCTTGTGGATAACCAAACCTTGAAAACATGCATTCTTGGAGGAATGATGCTACATTTGATTATGTGACATCCTTCATGGCCTTTACTTAAACCCATTTTGTCAAGTAGTCTGTGCATACCAAAATGCGCTTCTTATGCACAGATGGAGGATAAATTGGGCCTATGAAGTCCATGAACCACTTGTAAAATGGTTCTAATGATACTTTAGACTGTAAATACATTTCATTTATCCTTGTTTGTTTCCCCATTCTTTGACATTCATCACAATGTGAAGTGTATTGATGATCATCTCTATGTAGGGTTGGCCAATAATATCCAACTTGTAAGATCTTATAAGTTGTCCTCTTAGATACATAATGAGATCCACATGGTACATCATGAAAATCATGTAGGATATCATGCACCTCATCTTCTTTTATGCATCTCCTCAAAATATGATTTGGACATAATTTGAACAAATAACATGCAACCCAAATATAGGGTGAACTTTTCCAGACAATGTTGCATCTCTCCCTGTAGGATAAATGTTGAGGAAACTTTCCTGTTGTAAGGTAATTTTATATATTAGAAAAACAGGGGGTTTGTGTTGATATGGAAAATAGGTTCTCATTTGGAAATTGGTCATCAATCATGCCTTGTTTAGTAGGAATGGTCAATCTGGACAAGAAATATGAAACTACATTCTATTTGTTAGGCTTACCCGGAATAGTTAGATCAAATTGTTGTAATAACAAAAACCATCTAATCATCTTGCCATTAATGTTAGTTTTATTCATCAAGTATCTAATGGAAGCATGATCTGTATGTATGAAAAATTTATACCTGTAACATCATGTCTGAATTTATTGAGAGCATGAACCACTGCTAAAAGTTCCTTTTTGTAACAATATAATTCAATTTTGTACCAGCTAAATTATTACTTATGAAGTAAATTGCATAAGGTTTATTTTCTTCATCTTGTCCTAAGACTGATCCTACATACTTTTCTGATGCATCAGTGTGAATGTGGAATGGAAGACTCCAATTGGGACCTTGTAATACAAGAGCAGTTGTAAGTTTTTCATTTATTGTTTCAAAAGATTGTTGACAATTTAGAGTCCAACAATATTCCACATATTTGGACAACAAGATAAACATGGGAGAAGATATTTTATTGAAATCCTTAATAAACTTCATGTAATATCCTGCATGTCCAAGAAAGATTCTTACATCTTTTGGTTTTAGAGGGGTAAGAAGTAAGGTGATGATTTTGTTCTTTGCTTTGTCTACTTCAATTCCTCTGGAGGACATGTGATGTCCTAAAACAATCCATTCATTCATCATCATATTACATTTTTCATTACTAAGGGATATATTCATTTCTCTACATCTTTGGAGAACCTTATCTAGATTGTCCAAGGCTTCATTAAATGAATTTCCATAAGGGGTAAAATCATCCATATAGATATCAAATTTATCATGGATGAGTTTTGAAAAGATGTTGAAAATTTCTCTTTGAAAAGTGGTTGGGGCATTACATAGACCAAAAGGAAGCCTCTGTATGAAAATCTAACCCAGGGGCGAGTAAAGGTGGTCTTGCTTGATCCTCAGGACTGATCTGAATCTGGTTGTATCCAATAAAACCATCCAGAAAGGAAAAGTATTTATCCCCGACTAAGACATCCAATACTTAGTCAATAAAAGGTAGGGGTAAATGGTCCTTTATGGTATCCTTTTTAAACTCCCGATAATCCACACATATCCTCCACTTCCCATTCTTATTTGGAACAATAACTAGAGGAGAGACCCATTCACTGTTTGACATAGTCTATATGAATCTGACATCAAGCAATTTTTTGAGTTATTGTTTAACTATGTCTTTCATTGCAGGGTTCATCCTTCTTTGGGGTTGCCTAACAGGTTTGTATTCATCCTTGATGTAAATATGGTGAGTACAAATATAAGGATGTATGTATTTCATGTCTTTATAATCCCATGCACAATCTTAAAGATTTCTTTTCAACACATCTAATAGCTTTTGTTCCTACTGACTAGTGAGTTTATTGTTGATTTTGAGTGTTTTTGCATGGATGATCTCTATAGTTTTGACAGTTGGATCTTTTATATCAACAGTAAACAAGTATGTCCATAATTTAGTGTCATTTTCTACATAAATTTCAGATATGTTATTATTATTTATCCCTTCTATTTCACATCTTTTGGATATTGATTTTGCAGAAAAGTTTCAAGGAAAGTGTCTTCATCAATTGTACTATCAGCCAAGGAAGTGTGAATTATGTAGATGGGGTAGGAAGTTGTTTGTGTCAGGTCTTATTCTTCTTCCACCCACATAGGAATATTTTTTATAATCAAAGGTTGGGCAGTGGGATAATAAACATTTTTTTTTGGGGATAGATCATCACGGATATTCATATTGTTTTCTCTACATCCAATGTATACATCTGTTGTGGCCAACTAAGGCCTTCCCAAAATGAGAAGATATACATTGGATTGAGACTTGGTTTGAAGGACTAGGAAGTCAGTAGGGTACTCCCAAGATTCAATGGAGATTATGATGTCTTCCAACATGCCTTCGGGTTTAATTGTGGATCGATCTGCAAGTTGTAGGACAATTGGTGTGTTTCTCAGAAATTCCTGAAGGTTGAGTTTCATCATTGTATCTCTAGTCATAATGTTGATAGTAGCTGATAGATTAATAAGAGTATTCTGGATCAAGGTGTTTTTAATATGGACATTCACTAAAGGACTCCCTCGATCCAAGTATTTAGGTACTATTAATTTCCCAAGCATAAGGTCAGCTAGTTGTTCTACAACGTTTATGCTAGGAACGTCTTTCCTTTTTTTCCCTGGTCTTCTAATGCACTCTTCCTTGATATACTTGTTGAAAATGGGGACATATTTAATATCTTGTAAGAGAAGTATCTTTATGCACACAATTTTAAGCTCTCCCAAAATTTTTCTTTCCTTAGATGTATAACATTTATTTTATTGTAATATTTCAGGGTAAGGAGGGGCTTGTGGTTGAGGTAAGCTAATATATTCTTTCTTAGATTATTCATTTTCTATGAGATTTGGTTGTTGTTGCAATATTTTTCCTAACATGAGATTTATCTCTTGTAATTCCACAGAATGAGTCTGATAAGTTGTATCATTGTTGTATACAAGTTGAGATTTCGTATTGTTCGCATTTGGAGAAGGTTGAGAAGGTAGATGAGGTTTATTAGGAGGAACACTATTTTGAGTGGTGTTTTTTTTAGGAAGAGGAGGCATTGATGAAGGTTGTTAGAAATTTTGTGGCCTCCATCCTTATGATGGTTGATTCCACTGATTTTGTGGAATGATAGGAAAAGATTGGCATGGAGGAGGAATTGGAGGTCCTTGGTATTTCCAAGGGTTTGTATTTGTCCAAGGTGATGGGTTATACCATAGTTGAGGAGAAATTTGAGAATTATATGCACTAAAATTTTGGGCCAGATTGAAGTTGAAATCTGTTTGAAATGGTCTTGGTGATCCATGACTTCTTTGATTGATGAAGTATAGTGGTTCCACATTCTTCTATGTTCCTCGAAATGTATCTTTCAATTATGAAAAAGAAGGACATTTGTTATTTGGATGATTTTCTTCACAAATACCACAAACATCTGTAAGGTCTAAAGGGAACTCATTTCTAGGATGCCTTTTAGTGCACTTGGGACAATAGACAACTAATTCCTTCTCTGCTTCCTCGTGCTTCTTCTTGATATGCATTGTATCCATTTGCATGGCTAAAGAGTGTAAAATATCAGTCTTCATGTACTCTATTAATCCTCTTAATTCATTCCTTTATATGAGTTGTAGGGTTAGAATATGGAGATATCAAACCTCTACTACTTCTACCTTTCTTTCTGGAGGACCTTGAATGGTTCTTGAATATTATTTTGATATCATAATAGTCCAACTGATAGATATCTCCATTGGATATGAGATTTAATGTTTCCATCAAATCTTCTCTTACTCCTCTGAGACAAGATTGAGTGAGTCTTCATCCAGAGTGCAATTTTGAGCTCTCTTGTAGCTTAGTTGAAATCTCTCTTCAAACTCTTCTAGAGATCCATCAGGTCCTTGTGTCATTCTAAAAATATCATCCCTTGTATCTCTTGCTCTACAATAGTCTCTGTATATTTCGCTGATTTTTTTTTTCATTTGATCCCAAGTTGTGATACTATTTCCCTCCAAGATCATAAACCATCTTAGAGTTGAATCTGTTATAGAAATATTTGCCTCACCTTATGCAAATTTTCTCAAAAGGCCTTTTTCCATTTCCCTATGTAGACTTGAAGTCCCTTTTTGTAAATCCCAGAGCTAAAAAAAATATTTTTCCACATATATGCGCACTAACTATTATACAACATGTGTATATGTAGATTGCACTAGTACAACCCGTGTACATCGGGTTTTGTGCCCAAAATTAAAAAAATAGTGTCGGGTTTCCATGTCACGTCACAGGGTCCATGATCCTTGACCTTCCATATACTAGAAACATTCTGATTCGTCCCTTCAGTTCCACTTGAAGGCTATAAATGGGCCATATCCAAGTTGTGGAAAGGAGGAGGAGAATTCAACTTTGAGAGAAAAGTTACTCTGGATAAATTATTCACTTCATATTGAGTCTGCATCCCTTTGTCCTTTTAAGTATGAACACATTGTTTATCCCCCAAGCTCTTCCCTACTTGATTGAGAACCTCATTTTCTATATTATATGAGATTTCCTTTGGTGGAGGATCGAAGTGGTGGAGGCCCAGATGGAAGGCACTTAGTTTCTCAGTTCCGAACCGTGCCGACACAAAATTTTGTAATTCATTCACTTCTACTTATTACATTTTAATAGAAATACTCTTTTCTCGTCCAATTAATATCTTGCAAATATTTGAATTGTTATTACATGGGAATATTTGTTATGAATGTTGATGGATTATGCTATTGAATGTGCTAAACTTATATATTATCACCATATTCTTGCATTTCTTGGTTGTTGAGGACAAGTTGCAGGTGTATTGCTTTGAGTCAAGTGCTCAACAGTGGATTTCATCGAACATCTAGATGAGGTAGGCTCTTCACCTTGTCTTGTTAACATATTTTCTTATATATCATATCTGAGATTAGAGTTTATTTCTGCAGTAATTTCTGTCTGTTGTGGTTTACCCCTAGCCATAGAGATATTTTCCTCGTAACAGAATTGGTGACCATACTGGGGATAGAATATTATTTTCGGGGTTTGGAGTGTTTTTCTCCTTTGATTTCTCTCGTTTATATTGAGTTTCTTGTCGTATGATTTCTTGACATCCTCTGTTCATTTTGAGTCTGAGTTTCTTGGCCTTATCCTTATCCTAGCAATGTTTTATCACATATATGTGCATTTTTTCCTGACAGTCACATACATACACGAGTTGTCCTCATGCAAGAGGCGTATATATGCACTTTTCTCCTGAAAATTCATGTACATCATCCTTTCTTTCTTGGTTGCTAAGTTTTATGTTTGCTGGGTAAGTTTTGATGGTTTTTGAGTCTTCTTAGGTCTCTGTTATGATTGTTAAGTGTTTGTGGAATGATAGGAAACCTTTCTTTGGTTGAATTTTTGGGCGGTGCCTTTCTCATCATCCTTTTCATTGATTGTCCTTGAATCTTAGGCTAGGTGTTTGCTTCTTGATATCCTACTTGGTTTGTCTCTGTTTACATACAATAGAATCTTTATATCAAGTTGTTGCTCAGTCCTTGCATTTTCATTCTTTTATATCAAAAATACAAAAATATTAATCATTTTGAATTGTTGGCATTTGATATTTTGGGCCCTTATCATTGATATTAGTACATGTATAGAAAGATTGCATCTTAATTGGATTTGCATAACTAAATTGAAAATTGCATTTGAAAAGATTATAATTTATAGGGAATTGAAGTTAGAACTTTGCATTTTATTCGTGTTCATTTATTTTACTTGCTGAGTCATAACATCATTAGTTTCATGACCACACCTTTTTTGAGTAAGCAATGCCACTAAAAACAACATTGATAATTTAAAATTGATTAGAAACGATTTCATTTTCTAGGGTGCATAAACTAGCTTAGGATTTAGAGCCTTGGAATAGGATTTTGTGAGTAAAATTATCAAAGGCTATCAAATCAACATTTGTGTCTGACTAAGGGAGTGGTGAAATCCATTGTATAATTGGTGACATCAATAGGCTCTGCTTACACTGGAGTTAAGCATGAGGTCACGTGAATTTGGTTGAGGGGATATCCCCCCAATACCTTCTTAGCGTCAGATATAATTCTGGGGATCTATTCGTATATGGGCATCTTGCTAGTACCTTTACCTCTGCGAGAGTTGGTTCTTTCAAGGTTTCAGGATTTTTTACCCTGCCCATACGGTAGACCTGACTTACAACTGTTCTCCTGTGCATCGCTTATACCATGGTTGCTTAGATGCTTGACATAGGTACCACATAGGTACCACATAGGTTACTTGGAGGGGTTATTCTGCAGGTACCCTGGGTCAGATAAGGGTCGGAAAACACACAGTCTTTATGGAGGATTACCTCTTCGAGGGGATTTGATTAACTGGTTGTTAATCCCACAAGGGCACTTATAACTGATTCAGATAGCTCCGATATTTTCAGGGAGTCTCAGACCCCTCTTGGGCGAGGCATACCTAATTTAGGGAGGGAGGCCCCTTTCAACCAATTTATCCTGTTTGTGTGCATATTAGACTTTTGTTTATTTTATTTTGGGTGTGCTCCTTATTACTAGTTTTCCTTATAATTTGTTTTTATATCTTGAATATTGAGTCATCATGGAGCCAGACCAACTTCCATGTAGGTCTCGCCGCTTGTTACAATTACCACCACATTTTGATTTTTTGCCTTCTAAAAGGCGTAAAGTTATCAAACGTGGTACACGCACCTCCAATTACTAGACTTGTGATCATACAAGGATGAGTACTGAATCGATTCAGAAAGATACCAGGAGTCCTTCAACTCCTATACCCACTATAGTTAACGACACTACTTCGACACCTTCAACCAAAATGTTTGTAGTGTTAGAGGTTCCTATCATCACTCCAGTCCTTCCTATAGTGAATACTCAACCTATAGCCATGAACCTTTTTGGGTCCATTTGTCACTCGCTGTGCTACAATATTCAGTCCATCCCTATGGCATCTAGCCCTTTTTCTTATGGTATGTTGAATTTCACATCGCAATTTTCGTCCTCCATCCCATTGTCTAGTACGAATACTAGTATTGGACTTGGGGGCATGGCTCCTCCATATACTCCATTTTCGTTTGGTGGTGCTCATGTCCCAAAAATGACTCCTATAGTTGGATGCCTTCCTCTTATGAAACCCAAGTCTAATCCCGGTCCTAATTCTTTTGGATGGAGTAACCAACCTGGAGGACAAGATACTGCTTATAGTCCGTCCTTTACACATACCTCCTATGTATTGATTCCGACCAACACATTTTGCATGATGAATCCACCTTTATTCTTCGAATTCACACCCAGAGGAGGTCAGTTTCATACCTTGGAAAACCCCAAACCTGGAGCCACTCCAGTTGGGGGAAGTTTTTACAACCCTCATCATAAAATTCCTACTAGAATGGTGCCCAACCAACTCCTCGTGAATCAGTTCAGAGGAGGGTCTTACAATCCCAGATAGGTCCATGGTGCATACCATAACCCTGGATGGGATGCAATTCCCTAACAAAAATCTTTCCATGGAGCTTGGGGCTAGATGTCGCAACCCAGTATCCATTTTATGGCCATGCAACTCAATCTTCCAGACTTGTCTAAGTTAATGAATGACCATGTGCATCATGATCTGACATGGCCCCTCATCCCCACCAATCTTCCTTCGGATATTGCAAAATTCAACGGAAAAAATGGTGAGGATCCTGGTGATAATGTCACTAATTTTCACCTTTGGTGCTCTTCGAACTCCCTTAATGACGAATATATTCAATTAAGATTGTTTCAACGCACCCTCACAGGGGTTGCATCGAAATGGTATATCGAGCTACCAAGGGGGTCATACAAAACTTTTAATCAGATGGTTTTAGTAATCCTGAACCACTTCCAATTGCCAATACGTTACAATGTGGGAATATAACTTATGTCAGACTTCCGTCAGGAAAAATCCGCTCATATCTCGGATCACATCCAGGAGTGGCATAGATAGAAGAGGTTGATCAAGGCCTACATACCCATAGAATTCCTGCTAGAGTGATTCCTTAAGTCTCTACAACCTTATATTTTGAAGGATATTTCTACAGCCGGGGTTACATATGAGGAATAAGATATTTTTAAATCCCAACAGTTAGATCTCATATATGCTCAGTCTTGGATGTTATACAAGATTTTTCTAGACACACTGAGGTCAAACTATGACCCTATACAAAAGCTCGGGCCTCATGTTGATGGAATTATAGGCTCTTCCAGTCTGTAGGAGGGCCTCATGCTGATGGCATTGTAGGCTCTGCCAGATGAAAGAGTTGTCTCTAAACCAGTCTGTAGGAGGGCCAACTTCGTCTATGTCCTCCACTCCCACTCATTCGATGGATGTACATTTTGTGCAATCGTTGACCAACTTGAATGGTAACTAGCAACCATGAGGGAATAAAAAGAAAGGATGTGGTAACAATCGTAGGGGTGGGAAGAATAATAATAAACCCAAGGACAACAAAAATAATGAGAAGTCGAATAATAATGTTGGTGAGGGAAAGAAAGAAAGGTGGAAGGTGAAGTTTCCCTACAATCTTTGTACAAACAATCACCTTACCCATTTATCCCCCAAACATATGGAGGCTGCGAGGATTTTATCTCTACCGCCAGTTGTGCTAACTAATCCTTTTCTACATAATCAACACATGGCCTCGATCTCCTCAAATACTAGAAATGTGGCGAGTGTTGATTAAGGTTGGTTGTCATTGATGTCAACCCTTGAAGAAAGCCCCGTAGCACAAAGGTTGGGTAATGGGCCCATTATTGTTTGATGTAAAGGTAAATCGTTATTTTCTTTTCATGGTTGATAATAAGTATAAATGTATGAACTCCAAAGTGGTCCCCTTATGGTGAAATCCCTCATGGGAAAATGCTTTGCGGATTGAGTTATCCTAGAAGTATGGTTAGAGAACTCATGCTTATTTGTGGAATAATGAGATGAACGCTAGTGAATTTTTTAGTGAAAATATCCTAGGTGGATAGTGATTGTAATTCCATTTCTAGTGGTATGTGGAACGTCACATAAATCCTCATGGTTAGAGAGTTATGGCCATGAAAAGTTGGAGAACCCAAGTTTGGGTAATGAACCCAAGTTTGTTTGATGGATAACAGTATGCGTTTTGATATCTTTTCAGGTAATACTATTCTATATGGATATTAAATGTCATTCCATTTCTACTGGTATGTGGAACATCACATAACTCCTCACGGTTTGAGATTTATGGCCTTATGAAGTTGGAGGACCCTCATATGTCATCTAGAAGCCCCAAAAGGTCAAAGTAGTCAAAGTGGTT
>JZKD02S1912319.1:215544-234160 GCA_000966675.3 Picea glauca
AAGTGATGAGTGTACTATAATTCAAAGTGAATACAAAATAAATTATTTCAATAATAAATTTAATGGAGAAATTAGAAGTGGGTTAACCCTAAAATAAGGAAAGTGGGCAAAGTGGCCTAGAAGATGCTTTTAAAGAAGCTACTTGGAGAGTATAAATAAGAGGCATGGCTCTCTCATTTAAGACATACTTGAGAATATTGAATAAATATAGGTTTCTGAGGTAACCAAAGGATATCTAAGCCGAATTTATGAGGAAAGTGAGGAAAAGAAGGCCGGAATTCAAGGAAGGATAAATTCTTTTGATGATGCTTTCTAAGGTATGTTTGTTTCATCTCATCTCACCATTTTCGCAATAAATTTTTTTCTAGAATGATTCAGATAGTTAAATTGCTAAGATATTGAGGAAACATATCCAACTATCGGTGTTAAATTTTTTATCTTGTGGGTCGCTGTATTTTTGGAGTTACACTCCGTGGAAAATAGGGTTTGTGGCTAGTCCTGAAAATTGTCAAAAACAAGTGTTTCGGGTAAAAGCATCATAACTTATTCATAACAGATCCAAATTCATTAAGACAAAATGTGTTGGTTAGAGTATAGTCTATAGTATTCTATGTAACGGTTTCATATCAATTCAAAAAATATTCCGTGCAGGGCATGCTCTACAAGGTCGCTCTCTAGAATAAGCCATAATTCAACAGGGTGTGCCATTTTTCCATAACTCCTTTTCTGAGAGGTTCCAAGTAGTGACACCTGGAGAAATTGCATAAAACACACTGAAGAACATTGTGTATCAGTTTTAGATATTTACTCATTACAGGTACAAAGTTATGATTATTTCAATTTAGGGTTGTTGACTAATCCAAAACTAGTCTTGTGAGACTAAAGAAACGTTGGATGAAAATGCTAGTCTCTTGTTGTTAAAGTTAAGGAAGGTTTGCAGGTATGTGATCATATACACCAGGTCTATTATAGAGTTACAAATAATATTTGGATGATGAAATTGATGAGGGATTTTGGTTGAGGTACAAGTTGGGTACATGGTTGAGACAAGTAGTTGATGAGTTGGCACACACATGAGGTGTATAGTTGATGATGTTAGTACATATTGATGAGACATAGTTGATGAGTACTTGAAACATGATTGGTACATACTTGTTACATGGTTGGTTTCTCTTGTTTATGGTACAGGTTGATTACATATTGTTTGGTACAAGTTGGTGCATGGTTGATGCACTTGTTTATGGTATAGGTTGATTACAGGTTGAGGTACAGGTTGATGCATGGTTCATGTATGGTTCATGTTTATTGGTACATGTTTACAGTGGTATATCTCACAGTGATAGTGTGATAGTGGTTCCATCATTCTACTTCTACTTCAGGGCGGTTGGACAGGGCAAGGACAGGTGGTTGTAGCCACCTTTCGATTGTAGCCAGAGAACATAGGGGGTTGTAACCTCCTTCTGGTTGTATCCATAGAATTGGGGAGTTGGAGATTCCATAAGGTTTTAGCTTGAGAAACTAGGGGGTTGGAGCTTCCTTCCAGTTGCAGCTGGAAAACAAAGGAAGTTGGTGCTTCCAATGAATGTAAATCTTCAAGACATATAAGAAAAATCATTCCGTGGTTTTCTCCCGCTTTGGGTTTCCACGTAAAACACTGGTGTATTGTGTATGCATATGATTGTTCATTTGTTCATTTCTTATTTACTCTACAGTTGTTGGATGATAATGATACATTTATATAACACTTGGATTATATGGTTAAAAAGGATTAAATTTCTCTATTACTGATTCACCCCCCCTCTCGGTAATCCAACAATTGGTATCAGAGTCGGTTCCTCCAGGAAATAGTTTAACCACTGGAAGGAGATCTTGTATTATTCTGAGAATGGAGTACCATTGTTTAATGGTCATAATGGTTTTAAGTATGAGATGTGGAGCATAAGGGAAAAATTATTTTTACAGGCACATGGACATTATATTTGGCTATCAGTTGTTACAGGATATGATAGTTCAAAAAGGGAAAAGACTGTAGCTAAGAAGGAATTGAGGAATAATAAAAAATAGCAATGGATTTCATCTGGGAAGGATTACCTAATCCAGTAAGAGAAAAGGTTGGTAAATGTTCACCAACAAAATAAATTTGGGATAAGTTACATGACATATATTCTTCATCCATCACAGATTCAAAAAATGCCAAAGAAGATGCAGATATAGAACAAGAAGAAATATGCTCATCATGTCAGATAGATTCAGAAGAGGAAGAGTATGAAGAAGTATAAGTTGATTACAAAGAAAAATTGATCAGTGCAATTAAATATCTAAAGAAAGAAAGAGAAAAAAACAAGTCCTCCAAGAAAGAATTGATGAACCAAAAGGAAAGTGTTCAAGGTTCCGAAAAGGATCAACAGGTCATCAAGAATTTTAGAGCTCAACTAGAAGAGGCCATAAGAATTGAAGAAACTCTAGAATATCAAAAGAAATTTTTATAAGACAACATAGCATTAGAAAAGGAAGAAGAAGAAAAGAGAGAAAATATATTGATGGATCATCTCAAGGAAAGAACCAATGACTTAAACCAACTTGAGGAAGAGTTTGGTCAAGAAGAGAGAAGATTGGAAGAATAAATAATTACATTGAAAATACAACTTGAAGAAGCAAAGAGAACAGAAGAGGTCATGAAGTCTCAGATAATGAAGAAAGAAAAAGAGGTTGAGAATCTTGAAGAAGAAGTTGTTACATTGAGAAGTAAATTCGTCAAGATCAACAAGAATGTTGAAAAGACAGAAACATCCACATCAGTTATAGAGAATGAAGAAAAGCACTCTAGGTTGGTAGAAAAGAAGAATGAAGAAAATAGAAAGAGTTATGTAGAAGTACTCAAAGGAAGGAATCATGGTCAACCAAAATCTAAGAAAACTATTGAAGATACATCTTCAATAAGACCATCCATGTTTAGGCCACAAAGAAGCTTCAATCATGATCATGATCAGTCAAGGAAAAAATTCAGAAGGACTACACCACAAAGAAGATCATTCACTCCAAGGTATGCAAATTTATTTTATGGTAATTTATTTTATTGTACTAGCTTTGGACATAAGGTTGCAGATTGCAGGGATTATAAAAGAAATGTTCAAGCAAGAAGTGCCTATGTGGTCACACGTAACATTGAGTGTTACAAGTGTCATAACTATGGACACATAGATAGTGATTGTAGAAGTATAATCGATACTTCCATGAAAGAGAATACTGATATCAAATATAAGAAAGTATGGATAAGAAAACATGAAGAACAGGTGAACAAAGACTAGGTACCAGAGATTGCAAGATTGACAATAAACCGAGATGAAGAAAATTATAGAAAGAAAAGGAAAGATGTCAGATACATAAAGGTTTGGAAAATAACTGAAAGAAAGGAAGGACAGGTAAATAAGGAACAGGTGCAAGATATTGTACTTTCAGCCATTGTAGTGAAATATGAATCCATATAGAGAAAGAAATAAGTCAGATCTTAGAGAGATAATGAATCTACCAATGAAGATGATGATGAATCTACTAATGAAGATGATGATGAATCTACCAATGAAGATGATGATGAATACACATCAGAGAAGGAATTGTTCTGAGCCATCCGGCTTAGAGACTCCCAAGTAATATGAATATTAGACAAGGGGAGTCTATGTGATCGATGTGACAAGCCAAAGAACCATCTTTCGAGCAGCTTGCAGAGTTTGAGAAGATAGATTTAGAGAAATCAGTTAGCATAAGTACATTTTGATAGATTAATCAAGACTTCATGATAGTATAGTGATAAATGGGTCAACATTATGGACAGTTGCGCAAGTAGAGTCTTGGAAAGTATGGACGAGAGCATGAATTCATATATTGGTTCAGAGACAAAGGAACATTATCATAATGGATGATAATTACATAGGAAATGGCTCGAACAATGCTAATGGATTCCAAATTGACAGATTTTTTTTGGACACATGTGGTGCATACATCAATTCACATTCAAAACATAGTAATGCTCAGAAACAACAATGACAAAACTCCCTACGAACTATGGAAAGGAAGCGCAAAAAACAACCTCTACATCAAGGTAACTCAAGGTAATATTTTATTAATTGAAATTTATGTTGATGATATTGTTTTGGAAGTACTAATGACAGGTTAAGACAAAAATTTTCAAAGGATATGCAAAATGAATTTGAAATGTCGTTACTTGGAGAACTATCCTTCTTTTTGGGTCTTCAGATGTGTCAAAGAAACCAAGGATTTTTTATTTCTCAAACCAAGTATATCAGAGAAATGCAAAAGAGGTTCAGAATGGAAGATTGCAAACCAGTTATCACTCCCATGAAAAACAGTTTCAAGTTGAGAAAAGATGATGATTCGAAGTCTACATATCAGAGGCAATGCAAGTCAATGATTGGCAGACTACTATATGAGACAACATCCAGACTATATGTAATGTAAGCAGTTGGAAAGGTGGCACAATTTCAAGCAGCACCAAAGGAGTCACATGTGTTAGCAGTGAAAAAGATTTTCAGATATCTCAAAGGAACATAAGAGTTTGGATTATGGTATCTAAAAGGAAAGGATATATCACTTATTGCCTACACAAATGCAGAGTGGGTAGGTTGTATTGATGACTGATGAAGCACCAGTGGAGCAATGTTCTACTTGGGTGAGTGTTTAGTATCATGGCTAAGCAATAAACAATCATCAATATCTTTATCAACAACTGAGGCAGAGTATATTGCAGCAACATCATGTTGTACACAGGTTCTTTGGATGAAACAAACTCTGACAAATATACAGGTTGAGTATGATGAGCCCATTTTAATCTATTGTGATAATACAAGTTCCATTAGTATCTCAAAGAACCCGGTGATGCACTCCAAGACGAAGCACATTCCAATAAAGTATCACTTTCTACGGGATCAAGTTGCATAAAATAACATCAGAGTTGAGTATGTGGGCACAAAAGAACAAGTGGCAGACATCTTCACAAAACCACTTCCACGGGAATCCTTTGAATATCTTCGCCAGAGACTTGGAGTTATTTCTACTCCAAAATGAATTATTTTTGAATGCTTATCTAATATGTCTTAGATTTACACGAGGAAGCACCATAAGAGGACATTTCAGTCAGGGGGAGAAACCCCGGATGGAAAGATACCTTTGCCATTGATGACAAAGGGGGAGAGATTTATCAGATGTAGAGGAAAAAGGCAGAGGACAGAGGCATGGTTCTAGGGTGAGCATGAGTGATATGATTTCAGTATTTCATTAGAGTGTTTCCATCAATGCCAAAGGGGGAGATTGTTGATTAAGGTTGGTTGTCATTGATGTCAACCCTTGAAGAAAGCCCCGTAGCACAAAGGTTGGGTAATGGACCCAATATTGTTTGATGTAAATATGAATTGTTATTGTCTTGTCATGGTTGATAATAAGTATAAATGTATGAAATCCAAAGTGGTCCCCTTATGGTGAAAACCCTCACGGGAAGATGCTTTGCAGATTGGGTTATCCTAGAAGTATGGTTAGAGAACCCATGCTTATTTGTGGAATAATGAGATGAACACCAATGAATTTTTCAGTGAAACTATCCTATATGGATAGTAATTTTCATGCCATTTCCGGTGGTATATGGAACGTCACATAACTCCTCATGGTTAAAGAGTTATGGCCATGAGAAGTTGGAGAACCTAGGTTTGGGTAATGGAATCAAGTTTGTTTGATGGATAATGGTATGCGTTTTGATATATTTTTAGGTAATAATATTCTATATGGATAGTACATGTCATTCCATTTTTGGTGGTATGTGGAACGCCACATAACTCCTCACGGTTTGAGAGTTATGGCCTTACAAAGTTGGAGGACCCTCATATGTCATCTAGAAGCCCCAAAAGGTCAAAGTAGTCAAAGTGGTTTAAGAGATTTTAAAAGGTAAATAATAAAGTGAAGTGATGAGTGTACTACAATTCAAAGTCAATAAAAAATAAATAAATTCAATAATAAATTTAATGGAGAAATTAGAAGTGGGTTAACCCTAAAATAAGGAAAGTGGGCAAAGTGACCTAGAAGATGTTTTTAAGGAAGCTACTTGGAGAGTACAAATAAAAGGCAAGGCTCTCTCATTTAAGAAACACTTGAGAATATTGAATAAATATAGGTATATAAGGTAACCAAAGTATATATAAGCTGAATTTCTGAGGAAAGTGAAGAAAAGAAGGTCATAATTCAAGGAAGGATAAATTCTTTGATGATGCTTTCTAAGGTATGTTTTTTTTCAGGTCATCTCACCATTTTCGCAATAACATTTTTCATAGAATGATTCAGATAGTGAAATTGCTAGTACATTGAGGAAACATATCCAAGTATCCATTGTACAAAATTCATCTTGTGGGTCGTTGTATTTTTGGAGTTACACTTCATGGAAAATAGGGTTTGTGGCTAGTCCTGAAACTAGTCAAAAACATGCGTTTCGCGTAAAAACGTCATAACTTATTCATAACAGATAAAAATTTAGTACGAATAAATGTGTTGGTTATATTACAGGATTTAGTATTCTTTGTAATAGTTTCAGATCAATTCAACAAAAATTCCATGCGGGGCACGCTCTACAAGGTCGCTCTCTAGAATAAGCCAAAATTCAACAAGGTGTGCCATTTTTTCCATAACTCCTTTTCTGATAGGTTACAAGTAGTGACACCTGGAGGAATCTCATAAAATAAACTTAAGAACATTGTATATCATTTTCATATATTTATTCACTACAGGTACAAAGTTATGATTATTTCAAGTTAGGGTTGTTGACTAATCCAAAACTAGTCTTGTGAGACCAAAGAAACGTTTGATGAAAATGATATTCTCTTGTTGTTAAAGTTAAGGAAGGTTTGAAGGTATGTGATCATATACACCAAGTCTATTACATAGTTACAAATCATATTTGGATGATGAATTTGATGAGGGCTTTTGGTTGAGGTACAAGTTGGGTACATGGTTGAGACAAGTAGTTGATGAGTTGGCACATACATGAGGTGTATAGTTGATGATGTTGGTACATATTGATGAGTCATAGTTGAGGAGTACTTGACACATGATTGGTACATACTTGGTACATTGTTGGTTGCACTTGTTTATGGTACAAGTTGATTACAAATTGTTTGGTACAGGTTGGTGCATGGTTGATGCACGTGTTTATGGTACAGGTTGATTACAGGTTGAGGTACAGGTTGATCCATGGTTCAGGTTTATTGGTACATGTTTATAGTGGTATATCTCACATTGATAGTGTGATAGTGGTTCCATAATTCTAATTCTACTTCAGGGTGTTTGGATGGGGCAAGGACAGGTGGTTGTAGCCACCTTCCGGTTGTAGCCGGAGAACATAGGGGGTTGTAGCCTCCTTCTGGTTGTAGCTAGAGAACTAGGGAGTTGGAACTTCCCTCAGGTTGTAACTTGATAAACTAAGGGGTTGGAACCTCCTTCCAATTGCATATGGAAAACAAAGGAAGTTGGTGCTTCCAATGAATGTAATTCTTCAAGACATATAAGAAAAATCATTCTGTGGTTTTCTCCCACTTTGGGTTTCCACGTAAAACACTGGTGTACTGTGTATGTGTATGATTTTTCATTTGTTCATTGCTTATTTACTCTGCAGTTATTGGATGATAATGATACATTGATATAACAGTTGGATTATATGGTTAAAAAATGATTAAATTGCTCTATTACTGATTCACCCCCCCTCTCAGTAATCCAATAACGAGTGGGAGTCAAAACCCACTGACACAGTATGGTGACTGTTTATGCATCAATATGGTTAAATATGAGGTTAATGTATCCACTCAGTCTCGCGATTACAATTATCCACAGAATGTACCTATTATAGAGTTTCCCCCTCCTCTAGAGACGCCCTTACATATCGAAAAACTAGAGCCCTCGCCTCGTATTCTGAAAGGAGTACGCATGCACTCTACCCACAATCCTAATGCTAGAGCTACCCAAAATTACTCTATTGTTGAGGATCTGGGTCAAACCCCTTGTGCAATGTTGGATATGGAGGTACTCCAGACGTGTCCTTCACATAGGAATGCCTTTCTATCTACGTTAGGAGCTCTAGATCCTTGTGGCCCTAAATTTATCAAGTTTGATGTAATAGATATGAAGCCTCACTTGTATTACCATGTGGAATTCCAAATCTACATGGATTACTCAAAGTATACCATCAAACATATTTTTATTGATGAAGGTGTTGCAACATGTGTGATGTCCCTGATCTGTTGGAAATCCCTCGGCTCTCCGACCATTTCTCAATCTCTTACCATGTTGAATTATTTTGATGGTCATTCCTTTCATCGTCACAGTATTATTCCTGCCTTCCTGGTCCATTTAGGTGGGAAGACGGTAGAGGTGGATGTCGAGGTGGTTGATGCACCCCTCGAATATAACTTTTTACTAGGATGCAATTGGACTTATCCTATGACTGCAATTGTATCGTCTTTCTTCTGTACTGTTTTCTTTCCTCACGATGGGAAGATCATGATGATAGACCATTTTTACTTTGCATACGCTAGCCCCAATGAATCTGTTGGATCGTTGATCCTCGTGATTGATAATTCTCAGCTGACAAATGAGAATATCGATGTCAGAATGTATTCATCCCTTATGGGTATCTTCGACTTCATGGCATTGATTCATCATATAAATTCCATGTCCAATAGGTATTCTTCATCAAAGAGGTCCATTCCTTTACGCACTTCGTATTTTAAGGATCCTTGGACCCTACCTTCCTCAACTACATCTTGTGAAGTTAATTCACATACTAGAATGGCCATGCCACTATCAGCAGTAGAGATAGCGTATCAAGTTGTTCTTGACTCTTCCACTGATCCAGATCCTCTTACCTCACAGATGGATGAGGAGGATCCTGTTCTAGAGCCAATGTGGGCCACTTCATCATCTTGTTCATGTGACCACCTCGATGAGACTTTACCTTTAGATGAAGCTATCATAGATACCATGAATGGTTCTGACAAGCCATGGGATTATATGCATCATCGCTCTTATTTTATCCCAGAGCTTGCCAGAATTGAAAAATATGATTTTAGATCTACCTTGAGCTAGATAGTCAGTCATGTCATAGTTCCACTTGATACACATGCCATATATGTCGAAGGAAACATGGCGAGTATCTCTCCTACTGTCATGTTCAATATCTCTCGTATTCTCGGCAAGGTTGAAAATGTATACATTGGTGTGGATTGTTCGCTAGAATAAAATATGATCTACACCGAGATCTTCAAAGAATTACGTGATGTTATCGCTCGGTCGTATGAAGAGATTCCAGGAATTGACCCTCGGATTGTCGAACATGAGATTAAAACCTACCCGGATGCTAAAAATGTTTGAAAATGACTTAAAGTTGTCAATCCTAGGAAGGCCCATGCTATTAAGATAGAGGTAGAAAAAATGCTTAATGTTGGATTTATCTACCTGGTTCCCTTGACTGAATGGGTATCCAATCTCGTTCCTGTGAATAAAAAACAAGGAACCATCCGTGTATGCACGGATTTTCGTGATCTGAATAAATCCTATCCCAAATAAAACTTCCCGACACCCTTCATCGATCATATTCTCGACGAATGTGCAGGAATCAAAGTTTTTTCTTTTATGGATGGATTTTCAGGGTATAACCAAATTCAAATCAAGCTCGAGGACCAACATAATACAAAATTTATTTTCCCTTGGGGTACATTCACATACCAAAATAATCCTTTCGGCCTTAAGAATGCTGGAGCAACCTTCCAATGAGCTATGACCTTTGCATTTCATGATCTCAAGCACATATTCAAAGTCTATCTTAACGATTGCGTTGCTCACTCCCGTAAGAGAGTGGATCACCCTAAACACCTTCAACTAGTTTTTGAAAGATGTCACCATTATCGCATCCATTAGAACCCTCATAAATGCATCTTTTGCGTTAGTTCAGGTGGACTTCTAGGATTTTTAGTCTCTTAGAATGGGATCATGGTAGATCCGTTAAAGGTTGAGCCAATACTTTGATTGCTTCCCCCATGCACTATTCGTCAATTTCAAGGTTTACAGGGGAAAACTAACTTTTTACAACGGTTTATAGTGAACTATGCCAATATTACTAAGGGTTTCATGCGTCTCTTAAATAAGGACACTCCTTTTATATAGGATGAGCGAGCCCAAGAATCCTTCAATGCTTTGAAGAAAGCCTTGATATCGACGCCTCTGCTGAAGTCTCCAAACTACAGTAGAGATTACTTTCTTTATGTCACCGCTTCTGACGAAACGATTGGTATGGTGTTGGTTCAGGAGGATGAGGAGCTCCACGAGCACGTCATTTACTATCTTATTCAAAACTTAGTCGGCCCTGAACTCAAATATTCTCATGTTGAAAATCTATCTTTGGATGTCATTCAAAGTAGTCCAACTATTACGACACTATATATTTCTTTGCAAAACTACTGTGGTTACCGATGTCAATCCATTTCAATATGTCCTTACTAGGCATATCATAGGGGGAATGTAAAATAAATGGATTGTCATTCTTCAAGAATTTGATATCAATTTCACTTCTGCGAAGTCGATAAAATCACTAGTTTTTGCAGAGTTAATATCTGACTTCCCTCGGTTAGATGAGGATGTTATTCATGTTGATTCATTTGCAGATGAAAACATTTTCCTTGTCTCATTGTCAGAACCCTGGTATGGAGATATTGTTGTTTATATTCAAACTTTGAAGTTCCCTCAGCATCTCTCATGAGATGACCGATGACGTATACAATACCAAGATAAGAATTCTTATCATCAATGACAATTTGTATCACTGAGGAGTAGAAAATATATTGCATCGTTGTTTGACTCATGAAGAAGCTGAGTCCATTCTAAACAACTACCACAATGGGGCTTGTGGTAGTCATCTATCTGGGCTTGCGAAAACCCATAAAATTTTGCGAGCTGATTATTTTTGGCCGTTTATTTTTAAATATTGCATCGAAGTGGTTAAGAAGTGTCACCCCTGCCATATTCTCACTCTGAAAATGCGCTCGCATCCATCCCCTATCCATCTAGTCATTACCATTGGTACCTTTAGCAAGTGGGGGGTAGATTTTGTGGATTGCAACCCAACTTCGATTGGGGGGCATCAACACATTATTGTGGCCATAGATTACTTTACTAAGTGGCCTGAGGCCATGCCTATAGTTAGATCCGATGGTAAGACTACTGCCTTCTTCGTATCCAATCAAATTATAGCCAGATTCAGAATCCCAAGTGAGATTGTCATTGATCATGGCAGACACTTTCAGAATGAAATGATGAAAGAATTAGCATCAAAACTGGGGTTTAGGCATGGTCATTCTTCCCCTTACTACCCCCAGGAAAATGGACAAGTAGAGTTTGTGAACAAGTCTCTCAAGACCATTTTGAAAAAAACTGTTAGCTAGAGGAAATCTGACTGGCATATCATGCTTTATCTAGCACTTTGGGCATACCAAACCTCGATTAAGACTTCCATCGGTTTTTACCCTTTCCAGTTAGTGAAAAATGTAGAGTTGATCTTACCTATTGAATGTGAAATCCATTCTCTTAGATTGGCAGTTGCACTCCTACCTGACACTTTCAATCTAAAACAATTCCTCGTACACCTAGAGATTCTATATGAGCAGCATCGAGACGCATCCACGACTATCAAAGTGAATAAAATATGTGTCAAGGTCCAATATGATAAGTCTTTCTATCCTCGATAGTACTCTGAGGGTGACTTGGTCCTTCTATATGATCAAGCCAAAGAACCACTAGGGGAAGGAAAGTTCAAACCCATGTGGCATGGTCCCTATATCATGCGACGTGTCTTAGAAAAAGGAGCCTATGAATTAGAATATTATGAAGGGAACATTATGGTTGAGCCCATGAATGGGCTCTATTTCAAAATATTTAAGCTTGAGCCCCAAGCTTGGGCATAAATCTTTGTATACTAATGTATTTTAGTGTATATATATTTTCCCTCTTTTTTATCTTCACCTTGCTTATCAAGTTTTCCCTTGGTTGGAAGATGTCAACGGAGTCTTCAATCTACTTAGGATTTTCAAATGGGGCCATTCATCATACACATAACCTGGCTTCTGCCACTTGGGTTGTTTACTCACCCGAGGGTCTATTGGTGTCTTCAGGTGGTGTTTTTTTAGGGCCATCCATGAATAATGTGGTTGAATATAGCGTCATTATAGAACTTTTGCATGATTCCATTTCACACGGCATTCACTCTTTATAAGTTCGCATGGAATCCCAATTAGTAGTGCATCAGTTGAACGACAATTACCGTGGGCGTGACCCTACTCTACTCTGATTATTCTTATGGGTACAACTTTTATAACGACATTTTGATTTGATTGCTTATCATCACATACCTATAAGTTCTAATTATGTATCCGATGCATATGCTAATTTTGTTTTAGATTGGCAATTGTCACATAACTAAAGAAAGGAAAACACTTTCATCAATGTACACATTGTAATATAAGTAAAGCTGAAGATCAATGTTTTTATATATTTCATCTCTCCAAAAAATATGATGTTACAGTAAAAAATTGGGGCCAACACCCTCAAAATAAATATACGATCGATCATACAAAAGTCACGACATCTACGCCTGTGGCACCAGATGTGTGTTATGATATCATACTATGGCATTTGTGAGATGCCAAAAGAGTCATACCCAAGAATGGGGCACACCTACCACCTGCCACTACATCGCCTCTGGTAGATCCTCCACCTGAACCACGGGAATCCTCTGTGTCAAGCGAGACAAGTTTCTTTGCACGTTTTGAAGCACTCTATCAACGTCACCTCCCATTGCATCATCCCCCTGGTGTCTCCGCCAGTGTCATGGAAGACCTTTCGGCCATTGTGGACCTACGTTTGCATCACATACATGTTTATTTAGTACCTAACATCATCCAAATAATATTTTTGTTTTCTTATAAAAAAATACAAAAAAATTAAATATTCAAAAAATTTTGGCATACCTATGTCTCCGTAGGCAGAACCTGATAGTAATGGCATGTCTGGATCTCCTATGAAGTCAATCTCTACATAAGGGTATTCCTCCAGAGCCATCACCTGCTGACTCCACTAGAAGAAAAACTCATCGTTGTAGGGTGTTGGCACCCTACCCTCCCCTGTCGCCTCATCACCTCGGTCCACCATGCCATGGCTGGATCGCAAGTTCCATGTGGAACAATCTCAACTCTAGGGCCCAAGATTGGAACCCGTTTGAAGAAAAAAATACAAAGGATAGACGTGAACCTGAAGTTCCTCTTTCTACCCAGTTTGCAGTCTATCATTTGGCTCTTCATGTTGGCCAGTAATGAGGTTCACCGGTCATAAACTGTGGGTCACAAGAAATCCAATGAATAGAACATAAGTGGCCTCGATTCCTAGTGCTAAGAGGCCGAACCTGTGATCTGTGTCAACACTAGGACAACAATCTTGAAACTTAGATTGTTGATCGCTCTAATTGTGAGTTGGATCCCTACCTTCTCGGTCCCTGCAATGCAATGAGTGGCTATGTAATCCTATATGTTCATTCCATTCCCAGCTCCCCAAGCTTTGAGGTTGACCGCCTCACCCCAGCGCGACAATCCCATCAAGAAGTAGATGTCCTCAACTTCAATCCTCAATGGTTTTCCATCAAGATTGAAGGTCTTAGTATCTAGATCCTAGTAATTCACGAGCAGATGAAGCAGTCTAACTTGAGCCCTCATACCTTTGAGAGCCAAAAATTTGTGTAGCCCACATATTTTTAAGGCCAGTTGGGCCCCTGGATCTCTCTCCACTATAGCATCCACCTCTTCATGCTCTCTTTCTCTCCACTATAGCACCATCTTGCAAGATTCAAACCATTTTTTAGTTAACAACATCTTAAAAACCTTACCCACGGACATGTACACGAGCTACAGTTTACACAATCGCGTATAGGGATTCTTATACACTAGCTATTTTGCAAAGAGTCACATATACGTGACCCGATGATATATATCCCGCATATACCTTAGTTTCTAAGTTGCACCCTAAAAAACTCAAAAAAGGAGGCCTAATTACAAATGTTAATGCACTAGAAAGAAAGAGAGGAGCAAGATGAATTACCTGGTCCAGACGGTTGTCGATTCCATCGCTCGTATCTCCCACAATCACCAGTTGAAATTCAGAGGCAATTTGGTCCAAAATACACTATTTGGGTAAAAAATACAATTGGTATAGTAAAATTGTTTTTTTTTACTATTTATAAGAAATTTTTACCCACTTTACATAGTTTCATACAATATTTTGGCCTAATGGACTTATATGATAGTGTATGGAGTTCTAGTGATTCTTATGGTTTTCAACGCCATGTCACCCGTTCGTAACTTTGGATGGGTATTTTCGTCATCCAACATATAGGATAGGTCACCAATCCATTATGCACACCAAGTGTTATTCTTCAGCAACATGCAATATTTTGGATGGCAGCAGAAAAGAGAAAGGGGCATCCCATCACACTGAGAGCATCTAGCAAATGATGATTTCTCAATGTAAATTTAGATGAAATACAAAAAGATAGATTACTATGAGCAGAGCATCAAGCATGGATGAATTTTGAACCCACAATCTTTAAACACATAACAAGTATTTACTGTATGAATGGAGCATCGAAGATGGATGAATTCCAAACATTTACTCTCAGCTAAATACTCGAAAGAACAAACAATTATGGATATGAGCATTACAAAGAAAATACATACTTAAAACAACACTGTAATGAATCTCTGTTTAATGAAAGTACGATACTTCTACATTTAGCTCATAAAAATATTCAGGAAAAAGATACACAGTCCAATCCCCCAAGGGTCCAAACCTTATCTACTCTCGTACCATGAAATATATATCACTATAGGTCCTTTACAACTCACCATTTCTAACTCCAACCCATTTCCCAAAATAAAACCCATTACAAATAACAATGACACGTTTTAACTCATTTCCTGCTTTTCAGGAGGTGAAATTATGAAAAATAGGCTTCAAAATTCCACTTTTAATTCTCAAAATGTAAAAGATGTGTAATATATGAGAATGAGTTTTGTAGGTAAGATCGTTGTAAAGAAAATTGTCTCTCGGTTTCTTGAAATGAATCTCCAACTGGCCGGAATATGTGTCGCAAAAACATGTCTCAAACAGGAAATCATGAAAAATGAAAAATAAGGCTCAAATATTCATTTGAATATCCCAATCAGTGACACCTTTTGCAAATATGAGAAAGGTTTTTATTATTTGGCTTGTCCTCAACAAAAAACTCTCGAGGATTTTCAAATTTCCTCACCAATTGGTCAGAAAGTGATCTCGAAGTTGAACACTAAACCAATCATTTACGTAGCACACCCTGTAGTCTATGTGCAGGAAAATCCTATGTGCAACAACGTCCTTTACGCAACAAAATCATCTGCGTGACAACGTCCTTTACGCGAAAAAATCCTTTGCATGACATCATCCATTGCGTGATGAAATCCTCTGTGCGACAACATCCCCTACGTGACAACATCCCCTGCACGACAACATCCTCAGCATCCTCTGTGCGACAACGTCCTTTGCGCGGCAAAATCCTCTGAACAACAACGTCCTTTATGCGACAAAATCCTCAACATTTCCCATGCGACAACATCCTTTGTGGGATAAAATCCTCTGTGTGACAACGTCCTTTACATGACATCATCCTTTTCATGACATCATCCTTTGCGCGACGAAATTCTCCGCACGACATCATCCTCTGCGCGACAGCATCGTTCACGCGTGACAACATCCTCCATGCGGTGCACAACAAATTTTGCAGCACACAGTGAATTTTTTAGTGCGCAGTTGCAAATGGAAATGGAAATAATAAATGATAAAGCTTCCTTTTGAAACCCTCCCTTAGAGATGTTAGATGATGCCATACATAAAAACAATATTGGTATTAACATGCATGACTTTGCAAACTGCTGACAAACCTCTAACCTTAGCTATGAAAATCATGGTGCTAAAAATTGGCTCCAATGGGGATGCTACCCTCCCTATGAGGTAGCAAAGAACAGTAGACCAAGTTCCTTATCCATTGGATTGTGCCCAAGCCATATACTGTGATTTGCAACATGTAATTTGTTTCGCTACCAACTTATTCTGCAACTGAACCAAACCCAAACTAAAAATACAAATTGAAAAATGTTGAAAGAAATGCTCGCCATGCTGAGCTTATTCACACCTACCTACCCTAACTACTAAAAAAAACTGTCAATCAAGTGAAATCAAAATTCCAATGCAACTATTCAAGAACTTTATCCACTATTTGCTTTCTTTGCACATGCTCGCTCCAAAGCCCATTTATCTATAAATTCAAATATCAAAAAATTAAAAACATTGGGACTGCTTATCTCCTCCAAAAAAACTGCAAATGAATCCTCAAAAACATGCATAAAACAAAAATCATGTTTCACCCCTTCCACTCCATCCTTGTTTTCATGTAATTCAACCTGTTGATTACCACAAAGAGGCTAAAAAATCTACCGAGACTGCTGGAAATAACCATCTTCTGAATCAGAATACAGTGCTGGCTAAAATGAAACCCCTGGTGGCAACCAATCCATATCTAACACTGGCGTTGATTGAAATTCATATTTATTTCCAAGCTGGTAGTTTATCACAGGCTTCAAATATGAACTGAAATAACCTTCCATGTAATCAACAACAGGGTCATTAAAAGTATGAGAACGTTGTTGGTCCTCTTCAATGATAACAATTTTCTCATAATGGAAGATATTTATTTCCACTGCTTTCTTCATATTAAACATCATGCCTGGAGGATTTCTGATTTGAAACATTATAAACATTTTTCTTCAGCAATTTGAAAGAAGTGAAACACAATGGCAAATTTCTTTCACCTGATTCAAAACTTTCTTCATTTCCTTCACTGTTGTCATATACACACTTGCCAATTTCTTTGGATTGCTGAAAACAATCATTTTCAGATTCAGAAAGTGCAACTTCTTGTTCTGAAGAGTCAACCTCATACTCATCATACCTGGGTTCACCAAAAATCTCTGTAATGTCCTCAAATAGGAAAATTGAGGTAACGACTTGTTCTTCTACCAGCTGACTACAAATTCACATTCATGGTTGTCTTCAAATGCATACATAAAAAAAATCAGTTTCTTGCTCATGATGACATGGATCCAAACTTAAATAAATATCAAATCAATTTGGGAGAGTAGCTTGTTCTTCAAGATGATCATCATTCTTTGAAAACACAACCTCGTGACATCCTTCAAGAAAACTTATGACCTGTTCAACCTCCTTCATATTATGCACAGTCTCCGGTTCCTCAACTTTCAATTTCTCATCCAAAATTTAATTTTGTATCTCCTTACATGATTGAATATTGTTTGCAACTTCCTGAGAATTGTTGAACATCTGTTGCAAAGACATAGAATTCCTCTCCATCAAAAAAAAATATAAGTTTGATTGAAAGGTTGTTACATAATGGAGCATGACAACAACTTTAGGAGGTTGGACTTCTTTAGGAAATTTATAATAAAGACTAGCAAACCTCCTACTGAAATTTGAGATGGTTTCATCTTTCATTCTTCTCATGGCATAAAACACCGAAAGGAGTAGATCCCATGACTTTCTCTCACCCCAAAATCTATGGAAATCTTCCCTTAATTTATCCCACAAGCTAATCGACTGAGGCTACAAATATTTGAACCATGCTTTGGCATCTCCTTGTAAGGACTGAGAAAAGGCCCTCATAGACACATCATCATGTTCAATCTCAAAAAGGTCTATAAAATGCTCAAATACCTTAATATTTTTTTCATCTGAATGTCCATCAATTTCTCCATTGAACCTAGGAAGGTACTTATAATGTTTCAGAGGAAAGTCATGAAGGATGGAAGGCAATTTAAGAGGACTGTATCTTTCTTGAATCTTGGAGGGTGCAGGATTAAGAATAGAAGGTACAAGATCAGATTCGATTTCATTAAGATCACAAGAATGATCATTAACATCATATGGCTCAGAGGAAGGAGCTTGGTGAATATCGTGTTGATTAAGGTTGGTTTTCATTGATGTCAACCCTTGAAGAAAGTCTGGTAGCGAATTTTGGTAGCACAAAGGTTTGGGTAATGGACCCAAGGATGTTTCATGTATAATGGTATGAGTTTTAATATATTTTAAGGTAATACTATTCTATATGGATAGTACATGTCATTCCATTTCCAGTGGTATGTGGAATGTCACATAACTCCTCACGGTTAGAGAGTTATGGCCATGAGAAGTTGGAGAACCCAGGTTTGGGTAATGGACCCAAGCTTGTTTGATGGATAATGGTATGATTTTTGATATACTTTCTGGTAATACTATTCTATATGGATATTACATGTCATTCCATTTCTTGTGGTATGTTGAACATCACATAACTCCTCACGGTTTGAGAGTTATGGCCTTACGAAGTTGGAGGACCCTCATATGTCATCTAGAAGCCCCAAAAGGTCAAAGTAGTCAAAGTGGT
>JZKD02S1912319.1:234210-268279 GCA_000966675.3 Picea glauca
TGAGAGTTATGGCCTTACGAAGTTGGAGGACCCTCATATGTCATCTAGAAGCCCCAAAAGGTCAAAGTAGTCAAAGTGGTTTAGGAGATTTTAGAAGGTAAATAATAAAGTGAAGCGATGAGTGTACTATAATACAAAGTGAATACAAAATAAATTATTTAAATAATAATTTTAATGGAGAAATTAGAATTGGGTTAACCCTAAAATAATGAAAGTGGGCAAAGTGACCTAGAAGATGCTTCTAAGGAAGCTACTTGGAGAGTATAAATAAGAGGAAATACTCTCTCATTTTATATCACACTTGATAATATTAAATATCTATAGGTGACTGAGGTAACCAAAGGATATCTAAGCCGAATTTTAGAGGGAAGGTGAAGAAAATAAGGCCGGAATTCAAGGGAGGATAAATTATTTTGATGATGCTTTCTAAGGTATGTTATTTACAGGCCATCTCACCATTTTCTTAATAAGTTTTTCTAGAATGATTCAGATCGTGAAATTGATAGGACATTGAGGAAATATATCCAAGTATCTGTGGAAAATAGGGTTTGTGGCTAGTCTTGAAACTAGTCTAAAACATGTGTTTCGGGTAAAAACGTCATAACTTATTCATAACAGATCAAAATTCAGTAAGACCAAATGTGTTGGTTATATTACAGTTTTTAGTATTATTTGTAACATTTTCATATCAATTCAACAAATATTCGGTGTGGGGCATGCTCTACAAGACCACTCTCTATAATAAGCCAGAATTCAACAAGGTATGCCATTTTTGCTATAACTCCTTTTATGAGAGGTTACAAGTAGTCATACCTGGAGGAATTTCATAAAACAAAATGAAGAACATTGTGTACTATTTTCAGATATTTATTCATTACATTAGCACAGTTATGATTATTTCAAGTTAGGGTTGTTGACTAATCCCAAACTAGTCCTGTGAGACTAAAAAAAAGTTTGATGAAAATGCTAGTCTCTTGTTGTGAAAGTTAAGGAAGGTTTGCAGGTATGTGATCATATACACTAGGTGTATTACATAGTTACAAATCATATTTGGGTGATGAAATTGATGATGCCTTTTGGTTAAGGTACATGTTGGGTACATGGTTGAGACAAGTAGTTGATGAGTTGGCACATACATGAGGTGTATAGTTGATGATGTTGGTACACATTGATGAGTCATAGTTGATGAGTAGTTGACACATGATTGGTACATATTTGGTACATGGTTGGATGCACTTGTTTATGGTACAGGTTGATTACAGGTTGTTTGGTACAGTTTGGTGCATGGTGGATGCACTTGTTTATGGTATAGGTTGATTACAGGTTGAGGTACAGGTTGATGCATGGTTCATGTTTATTGGTACAGGTTTACAATGATATATCTCATAGTGATAGTGTGACAATCGTTCCATCATTCTACTTATACTTCAAGGTGGTTGGACAGGGCAAGGACACGTGGTTGCAACCACCTTCCGGTTGTAGCCGGAGAACATAGGGGGTTGTAGCCTCCTTCTGGTTGTAGCTAGAGAATAAGGGAGTTGGAGCTTCCCTCATGTTGTAGCCTCATAAACAAGGGGGTTGGAGCCTCCTTCCAGTTGCAGTTGGAAAACAAAGGAAGTTGATGCTTCCAATGAATGTAATTCTTCAAGACATATAAGAAACAACATTATGTGGTTTTCTCTCACCTTGGGTTTCCATGTAAAACATAGGTGTACTGTGTATGTGTATGATTGTTCATTTGTTCATTGCTTATTTACTCTGCAGTTATTGGATGATCATGCTACATTGATATAACACTTGGATTATATGGTTGAAAAGGATTAATTTTTTCTATTACTGATTCACCCCCCCTCTCTGTAATCCAACAATTAGTATCAGAGTGAGGTTCCTTCAGAAATTAGTTTAACCATTGAAAGGTAGATCATGGATAGCAACAACTTGTATAAAAATGGAATACCACAGTTCAATGGACATAAGTATGCGTTTTGGAGCATAAGGATGAAAACATATATACAAGCACAAGGATTTGAAATTTGACAATCAATTGTATATGGATACACAACACCAACAATTTTGCCAACAAATCACAAAGTAGTGAAACTCGGTCAGAATAAAGCGAAAAATGCACTTCTGAATGGTCTTAGTGAAGCGATATTCACCAAAGTTGCACATTGTAAATCCGCTAAAGAGATTTGGGACAAACTTCAAAATATTTATGAAGGAGATTCAAAAGTCAAAGCAACAAAGATTCAAACTTATAGAGGTCAGTTTGAACAACTTAAGATGAATGAAGATGAGAATATTGTAGCTTACTTTTTACGAGTTGATGAAACAATAAATGCAATCATAGGATTGGGAGAAGAAATCAAAGGATCTGTTATTGTTCAAAAAGTACTAAGATCTCTTCCTATGAGATTTGACCCTAAGATATCAGCACTATAAGAAAGATTAGATCTAAACTCAATAAGCATGGACGAATTACATGGAATCTTCACAACATATGAAATGAGAACTGAATAGGAAAATCCAGATATAAAAGAAGAAGCCTTCAAATCATCCAAAAAGTCAAATCAAAAGGGAAGGAAAAAGAAGAACATAGCAGTAGTAGTGATATCTCAGAAGATGATGAATAAGTGGCCAACCTTGTCAAAACACTGAATAAGGGAACCAACAATAGGTATAGAGGTAAGATTCCTTTAATTTGTTTTAATTGTGATGGTATTGGTCATTTTTCTAACAAATGTCCTTATAAGAAAAAGAGAAATGATGAAGGTTACTCAAAAGGAAAACAAACATATAAAGGCAAAAAAATCACAAACAAAGTTTTCAAGAAAAGCTTATGCACCAAAGAAGACATCTCATCATCAGATGAATATGAAGTTGGTGACAGTGAGACAGAAAGAGTTCTATTCATGGAAGTAGAAGACTCTGATAAAGAAGACTTCGAAGAAGAATATGAAGAAGCCAAAGAATAATATGAAGAAGTCGAAGAAGAAATTGAAGAGGCAGAAGTTGACTACCGAGAGGAATTAATGTGTGCCATAGAAGTTATCAGAAGAGAAAAGAAGAAAAACAAGAAACTACAAGCAGAACTAGACAAGAAAGAAGACACTCAAGAACTAGAACAAATGATCACAACTTTTAAGGTTAAAATAGAAGAAGATAAAAGAATTGAAGAAGCACTCAAAGAACAACTAGAAGAAAAAGGCAAGATCATTGGAAATTTGGAAGCAAATATTGCCACATTAAGAAAGGATATTCAAAAGAAAAATATGCAGAACATCTCAAAAGTTTTGGATGACATTATCAGCAGTAAAAAATCTCATCATGACAAGTTCAGAATTTGATACAATTAGACAGAAAAAGGATCAAGATCCAAAACAACAGAGCAAGAAACATATCCAAAAAGATTTGCAGAAACAATCAAGGGGGGATAGGAATATCTACAAGGAAGATTGAAGGGACACTCCTCCACCAAGAAGATTCAGATTTCAAAATCAACAACTGACAGATAGGCCTCGGGAAGAAGAATAATTCATAAGAGTACCTCCTTTCAAAATATATTCAACTCCCAGGTATCAAACTATCTTTTTTGTTTTATGTTATGCATGCAATAATTTTGGACATAAAACTGTGAATTGCAGAGCTAACAACAGGAGAAAAAACAATTTTGAAAGTCATACACAAAGGGGTTATCCAAGAAGGCCTAGTGAAACATAGAGAATAAGTTACAATAGGTTTGAATCTTTGAGCACTGAAGTGGAATGTTACAAATGTAACAATTTTGGACACACAACCAAAGATTACATAATGATAGTCCCTCCTAGAGAACCGTAACAGAATAAAAACAATCACAGACATGAACCTTAGAAAAGGACATGGATAAGAAAGCAGGATCAATATAGAAATGAAGAATTCACACTCTCTCTACAAGCCAAGCAGAATAAATGTGGTTGGTATGTTGACAGTGGGTGTTAAAAACACATGACAGGTGATAGCGACAGGTTTCTTACATTACGAAAGGAAAGAGATGGATCAGTCTCCTTCAGAAATGATGATTCATCCAAAATATTCTAAGTGTGATTCAAATGTGTGACCAAGGTCATAAAGTTACTTTCGATTTAAAAAAGTCTGAGATAAGAAAAGAAGGTTAAGGAAAATTGATCACTACAACTACGAGAAATTCAAGCAACATATATGTGTTAAGTGAAATTGGAAATGAAAAGTGTTGTCTAGGAAAGGAAGATGAAAAGTTGCCTATGGCACAACAGAATGGGTCACATACATTTTTATAACCTTGTCAAAGTCAGCAAAAGAGAAGAAGTTAGAGAAATGCCCCAGATCACAAAACCAACCAACACTTTATGCAAGTATTGTCAACAAGGAAAGCAAACAAAGACCAGGTTCAAATCAAAGGAATATTCAACGACAAGACCACTGAAAATTGTGCATACTAATCTAGTTGGACCATATACAACAATGGGATTAAAATGTGATAAATTATTTATATTATTAGATTATGATTATAAACGAATGACCACCATTTTCTTTCTCAAGAATAAGTTAGAAGCTTTTGAAAACTTCAATATGTACAAGGAAATGGTTGAAAATGAAATGGATTCAAAAATCAAATGCTCAAGATATGATAATGTAGGAGAGTTCACTTCAAAGGAATTTATGGACTACTGTAGCAGTCATGGAATAAAAAGGCAATTCTCCACTGCTAGGATACTGTTGACGGGCGAAATTGACCGCTCGTCAACTGGAGGGGTGGATCCAATCCAGGGTTGTCTAAATAACCCAAGTCATTTGGATTAATCCACTCCGATGAGTTTAGCAGCTCTATTGGCCAATCTAAGTCCTAGGAAAGTAAGAAAAACTGAGCTAAAGAAACTAATCTAAGTGAAAAAATAGTTTCTGCAAACTATATATAGGTCTAATATATATTCACAGTTTGTTAATTAATATTAATGAAATAATAATCCTACTTATTAAATGTACAGTGTAATGATATATTTTATCTCTGTTACCTATACAGTATTTACTTAATGCAAATTTTGATCGAAATCTGCAAAATCATATATGAATTGTCTTATGACAGCGAAGCTAGTATTTTTGGATTTTTATAACTTTTATGAAAAAGAAATGAAACAACAACTATCTAACTAATCAATGAAAATAGTAATTTGTACTGTATATCTATCTAAACTACAGAGAATTCTCATATTAATTAAACTATTAAAATAAAATAGAAAACTAACCTGAAATCATCATCTCCTACTTGTCTTGCACATAGGCATCTACGTTCATTGTTTGATGAGGCCAACCCACACTAGATTTTCCAATACTTCGCGTAAACACGAAGCAACAACGCTTCTGAATGCTAACAACAGAACAGGTAAAAGATGCAGCAACAATAATTTTATTGTTTACAAATAATCACATTCAGATAAATCCCACTGCAAAGATTTGTACATAACTGCTCATTTAACAAAGAATATTAACCTTCTGTTAATTAAATTAAAACAGGATAATTGTTGTATGTAAAATGAGAGACATCAAATATGGACACAATTTAAAATCGCATCACATCAACCTGTAACAAATTCTGATATCTAAAGTAGTCAATAATTTGATTACAAATTGAAATGAACAAAACATGAAATAAAAGTATGGTATATTGAAAGCTAAAGCCGTACAAACATCCACTTTCATTCCAGTCTGAATAATCAATCCATAGTCTCTGCTCCCAAGCAGCGATGGTTTGTTTACAAAAATAATAGGTATATAAAGGCCACAGGATGAAAACATTCCTCGTGGAAATTATCAAAAACTGTTGCAAAAATTATGGGAACAATCTCCCAAATTCCTATTTCTATCTAAGACTAACAACCTAATGCAAAACTGTGTAAAAAAAGCGTGTCCAAAGATGCCACTATCGATCCAATTCCCTTTGAAATTCGTGTGTACCTGTAGATGCACAAAAATACACGATTTCAGATTGTGTGTAGTTGTAAAATCAACAAAAACTCAAATTTTATGACTAGCTATAGAATCTCACGATTCTATAGCTAGTTATTATTTACAACATAATCGTATTGTATCAATTCCATCATAACAAAAATAGATACGATAAGCAAACAAATCATTTATGCTAACTCAAAACAAAAAAAATCATTCTAAAATCATTGTTGAAATACCATACCTTGGTTTCAGGGATACGATTCGATCAAGCTATTTTTGAATTAACAATGGCAGTGGTCGCCTCTACATTTTTGAAAAAGACAGAGCCCGTGGTCTTTTTCCTTTTATCCTTAGCTTGCAGTCTGTCATTTTCCTTGGTTAACACATTTACTTGGTCCTCTAAGGATTTGATTCAGGATTGGAGCAGAGGGACATTTGTATAATATCGGTCAAGCCAAGAGCTGCATTCATTGCATTGTGGTTGATTAGGCTGTGTAATTACAGGTGATGAATCTCTTAATTTACCAGTAGTTCCACTGTCAAGCTTGATCCTGAGGAAGTTGGGGTAATCTCTAAGGCATGGCGGGAGGTTCGTCACGTAGTCATAGGGCTTGACTGAATAGAGGTCATGTGAGTATGGATACTCCTCGGTTAGAAACTGCTCGATTTCAGAATCTAAATCTTCACTCAATACAACCGGTTTTTGGTCTGTGTTTTGTTTAGGTTTATTGTGAGCACACCTTGATACCCAGCGTGCAACCTTCTTACCCTTGCAATTGACATCATTATTACCCTTACCCTTTTTCTTTGCAGACCTCTTAACAGGCTTAGCACTTTCTTTTAGGCATGAGTCAGGCAGGGTGTCAGGTAGGTTATCGTTCGGGTAGGTCGAGGGTTCAAAAGAGGGTAAGAGTGTAGGAGGGGGCACGACAGGCCCGACAAGGGTTTCTGTGACCACGATTTTGTCAACTTACCCAATTTCAGGACTGGCAAAGCCATTCCTTAACAAGAAATCTTCCCAACAGTCGCCACTAAACCTTAAATGATGGACTATGAAAATTTTAATTAAACAGTGGTGGAAGAGGCTGGATTCGGCTTTCTCCCTCTTAAAACATTTAGCCATTTTATACAAACTGCAAAGGAGGAAATGTGGCATATTTAATGAAAAATCTATGAAACTCATGAGCAGCTGTAGGTGGTAAAGGAAAACTAAACCGTATCTACCCTCGCATGTAATGAATTGCTTGATAATGGCCAACAAATCATGCCACCTAGACTTAAGAGCTGTAACTGGCATACCTTTGTCGCAACTGTTGATTTTCCTTGAGGTAAACAAGAGCGGCCATGGTACTTCATCAACCTTAGAATTTTTAAAACATTTCTGCCCTTTGGCTGGCAGAACAGTGGCTGAGCTGAGGAAATCCTCGTTCAATTCGAGTTGGATGTCCCCAACTTTTTCCCTGCATCCATCGAATGTAAGGGAAAATTGCTGAGTGACTGCGAGGTTGCAACCCTCAAATTTTTCAATGAAAACTAACCAACCATTCCTCTCTAGGTCCTCTCAGGTGTTATCAAATAACAACAAATTTTGGATGTCGTTGGGTTCGATTCGCACTATAGGAGCCATAGCAGATAGCACACAGTCAACAGGGTAATCGGTGAGGGGGTTTGACAGGGTAGACACAGAACCATTTTCCCGCAGGTTTTCCCAAAACAAACAAAGGCAGCCCGAAATGCACGACCAAGCGTTAATGCTTATGCGTGTGAGGGTGGTGTAGTAATTTGGGACCATGCAAAACTATTATGTCAGCTATACAATCGACGACACCTTGGTAAAGAATTTCATTCAAATCGCAATGGTTTATATCAAAAGCATTGTAAACAACATGTCAAATGGAATATCACATAACCATTGAAAACCATGAAATACATAACCAAAACTCGATCCGAAAATAAACAATGGTATTTGTATGATTTAAAACAAACCAATATGTCGAACATTGCACCAAGGAATTGATCCCAAAATTAATGTGTTCAATAAAACCATTGCACCAAGGATTTGATCAAAGATACCAAAATATCATATAATCATTGCTAAATCGAAACCATATTGACAATGGTCAAATGCAAAGTGAGTAGAGGTTTGGTGTTTTGATAAAAGTATGACCATTAGTGAGTTGGAGGTAAAAGAGTTATGACCACATAAACAAAAAGATTTATAACAATCCAAAAGATCATTTTAATGCAATCAACATGACTTCCAACTCTAGGTTTTCATGCTTGCAGTCGTGAAAATGAAAACGAAAAGCAGGTATGCGAAAGTGAAAGATAATAGTGTCATTTATTTTTAAAAAATTGCGAAGAGTAATGCGGGATCAAAACCCTTGTGTAGGCAGCTTGTAAGGAAAATATAGGAATGAAAATGGCTGCCAACAATGGCGACACACTGGTAGAAGCAATTATCTCTGCCAAACGAACAAGTCCAGATTAAGATAATGAGAATAATTCTAACTCAAAAACAACCAGAAAATTGTTTAAACATCGTCAACAATCATAAAAATTCCAGTTGGTTATTTTAAAAGATGAAAACTGATAACAGTCTTAATAAAAGAAAGTCACGATATTAAGGATAAAATCTTCAATACTATTGACAGAGCCACTGTGGCCAATAGGCGTCCATAGCCTCGACAGGGTTGCCATTTAACCCACTCTGATATCTGTATCCTGCCATGAAGTTCCAGATCAGAATAAAGGATGTTTTAAGGTCAAGAGGTTCCATAATTGTAAATTTTCATATACCCGACATTGCTTCGCTGCCAGCGGGCCTGTTCAGTACCCCGACGAAGTTATCTTGGCATCATGCATGCATTTACCCGCTGCCAACATACTTGTTCAGTATCCCGGCAGGTTTACAAGCACTTCCCACAGCTCTTTTAGTGATTTATTTGTTTTTTTTTTTTTTTTAAAGATATATAATTGAGCGGGATGACGCTGAAAATTATGATATTTTGGACATATTTTAATAAATTACAGACCTTGAGAAATATTTTTAAACTATCCTTTTTTAAGATCTAGAGATAGTTTATTAATAAAACGACCTTCAGAGGATGGGAGACATCTTCTGAGTTGTTCCCTTAAGGAACAGGGACAACGTAAGAAAAAAATGGATGATCGTGACAGGCTTCAATTACAGATTGAAATCAATAAACTTCTTTCAAAAAACAGGCTTTCTTTAACATGGCTGTAAATTTCAAAAGCATATCATAATTGATGTTTAGACAATCTTTCAGGAGTCATTTAAGAGAAAAACAATTTCTGTTTTCTTTGTCTGAACAGTTCATAATGCAGGTATGTGTATTTCAAAAGTAAAAACTGATAAACGTAAGAGAGAAATCAAAACCACAACAGCAAAAGAAAATAAAAAGAAAACAAAGGAAAAATATTTACACAGTGTACACAGGGTTGTCATCAAGCGAAATACCTTTTTAAAGCTTGGACATTCACCAGATAGGTGTCTGTCTGTCCCTCTAGACTCTGTAATCTGAAAGAGCTGGGACCTAATTTCTCTGCAATTAAAAACAGTCCTAGCCATAAGTTCTGAAACTTCGTATGCTCTCCCTTTCCCTCATGTGGTTTGTCCCATTTTAGGACAAGGTCACCTACTTCAAAGTTTCTGTCAGAGGCAGAGTTGGAATCAAACCAGCTTTTAACCACAAGTTGATGCTAATCCAATTTCTGTTTTGCTTGAGCCCTTACCTCTTCTAGTTTTATTAAAGCGTTAATTCGATTCTCCAAAGGGGGCCAATTTTCTTTCTGTATTTTATGTGATAGATGCAACGAGGGGAGAAGAATATGTGGTGGCAGAATTGCTTCTCTTCCATAGATGATAAAGAGGGGAGAGTTACCCACAACAGTTTTCAGAGTTACTCTATCAGCCCAGATTGCGTTTAGCAGTGCATTATGCCAATTTTTGTGATTTTCAGATACCGTTCTCTTGATGATTTTAATCAGATTCTTATTAGTTGATTCTGCCAATCCATTTCCCTGAGGGTAATAGCTGGTAGAATACTTTAATTTAATTCCTTTTTCTAGAGCGAACTCACTCATCTCAAGAGACGAAAAATAAGAAGCGTTATCGAATACTAAACAGTCAGGGATACCAAAACAAGTAATAATATTTGAATTTAAAAAGGAAATTACGTGAATGGTATTTACAACTCTTAATGGGGCAGCTTCAGACCACCTGGTGAAGTAATATGTGGTTGTTATGATAAACTTATGCTGCTGTGAGGATGGCGTATTGATTGGACCTATAATATCAAGACCCCACTGCTGAAAAGGGGAGTCTACTAAAACAGGCTGCAAAGTGAAGGTTGGTTTATGTATCTGCTCGGATGCTTTTTGGAAAATAATACACTTGCGACACAAGGCATGAGCATCTCTAAAAAGTGTAGGCCAATAATAACCTGCTCTTAATACTTTATGGGCAGTGATATCCCCACCAAAATGCCCATCGACCTCTCCTGCATGCAATTCTAATAAGACCTTTTCTGCTTCATCTTTCTCAAGACAACACATTAGTACTCCATCAAAATTTTGTCGAAACAGAATACCATTGATCAACTGAAAGGAGGAAGATTTTAATCTTAACGCTCTTCTTTTAGTGGGATCCAGGTGGCAGGGGGCTGACCCATGTTCAAGACAAAAATTTATATCGTCATACCAGGGACTCACATGGTTTTGTGCACAACAGATTGAATTTTGGTAGTGTTGTCCTGGGTTTGACATATCGTTTTCTTCTTGATGTCCTACCGCTGAGTCAACAACTAACTTGCATAGCCCTTGGCCTCTCACTATTTGTGCTGGGGTGATTTCTATGTCATACTCTTGTAAGGAGGTGACCCAGTTCGCCCTCTTTTCACCTAGTTCTTTCTGCACTAACAGATTTATGATGGCCGGGTAAGGGACAATAATTTTCGTCCTAGATTTCAAAAGATAAGATCGGAAGTACTTTATTGCTTTAAAAATAGCATAAGCTTGCTGATATACCACTGGGTAATTAAGTTCTGTGCCTTTGAAAACAGATCTCATAAAGGCAATTGGGACTTCATTGTTTTCAGCGTTCTTTTGAGTTAGGACAACAACGTAGGAGCGGTCAGAAGCAAATGTGTAGAGCGTGAAGTCTTGCAAAAAGTCGGGCTCATGAGAGAAGGAGCGTCTATTATGGAATTTTTTATTGAATTAAAAGATTGGTTTAATAAGGGTCCCCAATGATATTGTGCATCCTTTTTTATTAAGTTCTATAAAGGTCTCACCATTTCTGAGAAACTGGGGACGAATTTCCTGACAAAGTTTATCTGGCCTAAGAAAGATTGCATAGACTTTTTTGATGAGGGAGGGGGGAGTTTCGAGATGACTTGAGTCATTTTAGGGTCGACAATCATCCCTTTTCTTGAGACAATAAATCCTAAGAGATTACCTTGTTCTACTGTGAAGATGGATTTTTTAGGATTCAAGGAAATGTCGTACTTATGACATCGCTGTAGAGAGGATCTCAAATGAGCTAGATGATCATCTTTGTTTTTTGAGAATACAGTAACATCATCTAAGTAAACTACGACAAATTGATTGATTAATCCTCGGAAAGCGATGTTCATTGCTCTCTGGAAAGTGGCACCAACATTAATGAGTCCAAAGGGCATTTTCCTATAAGCGTAGGTGCCCCATGGAGTGCGGAAGGTAGTTTTAAGTTGGTTTGGAGGAGACATCAAGACTTGGTTGTACCCTGAAAAACCATCCAATAAGGATAATCTTTCAGATCCAGATACCTGTTGAAGGATCTGTTCCATGGGTGGGACAGGGTAGTTGTCTTTATCAAACGCTCGATTAAGGTTTCAGAAATCGACGCATAGTTGGATTTCACCACTCTTCTTCCGGACAGGGACCATATTAGAGACCCATTGCATGTGCCTAACTGGGAAAATTATCTTAGCATTCAGGAGTTTATTTAATTCTTTTTTGATGGTCGGTTCAAGCTTAGGGTGCAGTTTTCTTAACTTTTGTTGAAACGACAAGGTTTTGGGTTTCATAGGAATGACGTGTTGTATGATGTTAGGGTCAAAGGTTTTTAGGTCGTCATACGTCCATGCAAAAAAATCTTTGAATTCCTTAAACAATTTAATAAAGGCCGCTTTCTCTTGTTCAGAACACCCCACCCCTAAATTAATGCACTGTGGATTATCATTAGTTCCCAAGTTTACTTTTTCATATGATAAAGAGGAACTATTTGTTTTACAATTGACCAATTTTTTGAATTTGTCTTGAAGATCATAAAACTTTTCTAAACTAACTACAGATTTAGGGATAGAATTTACCATGTCCGATGAATATTCAGGAGATCTCGGATCTGGTATTACTGTGAAATCGCGAAGGTTCTCGTCATGAGTGCATTCGTCTATTACCGTGCCTTGGAAAGTTTCTTCCATATGCAGGAAACTAATAATTTGTTGATCGTCGTCGAAGACTCTCCAATTCGTGATGTTGTCAGGAATGGATGGCCTGAACAACAGTTCAACGGAGAATGCATTCGAGGATAATCCTTCTGTAGGAAAGAGTTTCGAAGCTACGTTAGCTAACAAATCGGCTTCCGAATTATTCAATCTAGGAATAGAATTTATGTTAAAAGAAGAAAACTTATTCATTAAATTCCATACCTCAGATTGGTAGCTTTTAAGATGCAGAGACAAACAGTGGATAGAATCTCTTACCTGTCTAACCATGATTTCCGAATTGCCAAAGACAGTCAAATTTTGAATGTTCATATCTAATGCTTTCCTGAGGCCTTGCAATAATGCCTCATATTCTGCTGTGTTGTTTGTACATTCAAACTCTAACCTTCATGCAATTAGGGTTTTCTTACCTGCTGGATCAATAATAACGTAGCTCGCACCAGCTCCTTCCTTGGACTTTGACCCGTCAAAGTAAAGAGACCATATTTGATTTTGGTCGGGTGCATGAGACCATTGGGTAGAAACGGTTGGCTACATATGTGCCACAATCTCGGACTGCTGTTCCAGGTTAGTGATAGCTGAAGTCTCGGCCATGAAATAGCCATGTAGCTGCTCTGACTAGTCTCTTCTTAAAAAAAAACCATAAACTTATGGAATATCCACAACAATAATATCAATCACTTGATGAACTTTGGGGTTAGACGATAATCTTATAAGCACATTTCTTAATTCACCTATAACCTTAACACTAGTTCGATCAAGTTGGATGATATTTAAGGTGGATGGTTCAAATTTAGCATTAATCTTCTGACACACAGACCATGGCATTACATTGGATGACGCTCCTGAATCTACCATACAATTGTGCATGTTCCTATTAAAGATTTCAAAATTTAACAAAAATGGAGGTACATTTCTGCGAGGACTAATGGTGGAAGCTTGTGGATTTTTACTCGCAGCCTCTAAAGATAATTTATCTACATTTGTTACATTATTTACAGGAAGGTATCCCTTCTCGTGAGGATTAGAATTGTTCTTAGTAGAGGCCTTCTAAGGAGATTTTGGGTTATTCTGAAAAACTTTGTTACTGCTTGGATTACCGTTTTTGCTATTCTCTGCGATATTCTGTAACATTTTTTGTAGCAGAAACATAAATTTTAATAATTCATAAACATAAATGTTAGCCCTTAAATTTTTTAGATCTTCAACTAAATCATAATCTAAGTTTGGGTTTACATGATTCTGTTTAGTCTCAGCTGAACTAGACTGTTTCGGGGGTAAATTCATAGTGTTTTCAGAAGAAGGTTTGTTTGTTGTCTTACTCCTAGTATTGTAGGGATGTACTGTCTCGAAATTAGCTTGAAAAATGCTATCCAAGAAGTGTCCAAAAATGTTCGGAGAAGATTCATCTTCTACAACTGTCTCTTGTTCAACTTCTTCCTCAGGAATCTCAGGAGGCATCAAGTTATCTCAGGCTTCTAGAATCGTTTGAATAACGAATTGCAGGCTTTCTAGATTTAGGCCCTCAGTATTTGAATTGGGTCGGTTGGTAGGAAAAGGATTCCTAAACGGGGGTTTGTAAGGCCCTTTTCTCGAAGAAGATTCTTCAACCATCCTTTTCAAATCTATAACTTGATTTGACAGTTTTTGAACGAATTTTGTTAAGTTTTCTAAATCTGATCTTTCAGGTTGCGTTTTGTTTTGGGCAGGTCTAGGGAGGATTTCGATTTTCTTTTTGGAAGATGAACTAGTCTCTGTTTCATTGCTAGTAGTGTCTTTCAAGCTGAGGATGTCTTTCTCAATCTGACTGGCTTCTTCGAAGGCCTCTAACAATGTGGCTTTCTTGGATCTCTTTACCCAAATGGATATACTTTGATGTAAGGCTTTCGTATAATATGCTATGATAGGATTCTCGGTAGGCATCGAATCTGTAGGGATTCGGTTCTTTATTGTTAAGAATATTTGGTTAAAGTCTTTGATTTTCTCTTTGGGGTTCATTCTTAAACTAGAAAGCTCCATGACTAGAACTTATGGGGACTTATCGTCTCCAAACTTCTCAAGAAAGCAGGATTCAAACTTCTCCCATGACACGATGGTATGGGGTTGCTGGGCAAAGCACCAGGTAGAGGCATTGCCCTCGAAAGTATAGGGGAACAATATACAGACTACGTATTCATGCTCAACATTATGGAGTCTAATGGCTAACTGTTGGAAACCAATTCAAAATTTTTATACTGTCCTTATAAGCTGCCTACACCAGAGTTTTGCAAACTTTGATTTTGTCGCAATCTCTTCAATAAAATGACACTATTGTTTTATATGCGTTTGCACACTTAACTTTGTTCTTGTTTTCACGACTGAAAGCGTGAAAACTTGATTTACGAAGTCAAATTAAAATCATTAATGGATTGTTATGATCGCTCTTGTTTATATGCTCATCGTGTTTTCGAATTTGTTTATCGTTACACAATTGACAAGATTGCAAGATCATTATTCTTTTGACATTCTTATTTGAGACTTCGTTTACAAGACTTTGGTGATATTATTTTGATCAAGTTTATGATGCATTGGTGATTTGGATTTATATGTTCTTTGATCGATTCACTTGGCACATTGAAAACACATTTGTGTTGTGGCAAAACCCTTGGTATAAAACGTTACATACAACACATGTTTCATATAACCAAACCCTTGGTGCGATTTTGATTTATTACTTTGGTTTTGAAACTATAACTATTGCTCGCGTGAATGATTAATCCACTTACCAAAGGTTTCGATTGATTGATTGAAGTGGCATGTTTGTAACACATATGCATTGTAATTTGAATAAGTTGTAAGCGCCGACGGTTGTACCATGGTAATGACTATTCTGCATGGCAGAAATAGCTCCACCACCTTCGCATGATATGTCATTAATGTTTAACCCAATCCCTGTTTCACCTTTTCTAGTTTCGGGTAAGCCTGTGAGAATTATGCCCCTGCGCATGCTGCGCTCAAACCCTGGCTCGTTCACATCGCTCACCGTGTGCTCCTGTCTATGGCACCGGTGGTGCGAATTGAGCTGAATGGTAATCAAGCCCTACGACTGTTCGATAATGCCCAGAAAGATTTAGAGGATAGTGGTTGGCTCACGTTTGTACAGAGGTTCGAGGGTTTCAATCTGTTTGTTGCACAACAATTCGCCCTTACCTTTGATGGGTGTAGGGCTAAAGTAGGTGACATTCAACTTGAGTTGAATGAAGAGTTCATAATCTCTGCCATAGGATTGGCAGCCACGGGCCAACGATGGTTTAAAAACTCTAAAGTCAATGAGGTGCCATGGCCTTTACTGTTCGTATCACGAAAAGTCACATCCTTTGACAAAGGTATGCCTATTTCCACACTTAAACCTAGGTGGCATGACCTTTTGATAATGGTTAAACAATTTGTGACCTGTGAGGGTCGGTATGGATTGGTTTTTCTTTATCACCTTCGACTGTTAATGAATTTCATGGGTTATCCATTGAACATGCCATTTTATTTCCAGCATAGTCTGTACAAGATGTCAAAGAGGTTTAAACGAGAGAAGGCCGATAGTAGCTTGTTCCACCATGGCCTGATCAGACTCATTGTCGTTCACCATTTGAACCTTCACGATGATAATTGGCAATCTTTTCTCTCTCGAAATGGCTTTGTTGATTCAGAGTCCGTCCAAATCGACAAGCCCGTGGTCAGCGAGACTAAGGTCAGGCCACCCGTGCCTTTCCATGCCCTTTTACCCTCTCCTAAACCCTCTGTGGACCCTGATATCGACCTACCCGACATTATAACAACAAGGTTGAGGCTGTAAAAAATACCGTGAGCAAGAAGATCAAGGGTAACACTACTGTCGATAGCAAAGGTAAAAAGAATACTCGATTGATATCAAGACTTGCTCGGAATAAGCCTAAACCAAACGCTGATAAAAAACCCATAGTCCTCAGTGAAGACTTGGACTCTGATATCGAGCGCTTCCTGGCTAGTGAGTACCCTTATTCCCATGGTCTGTGCTCCGAGCCACCCTACGAATTTGTTTCTAATTTACCCCCTTTCCTAAAGAAGAATCCTGGCTACCCAGGGATCAAGCTACCTAATGAAACCCTCGGTGATCTGAACAAACCCTCGACTGTCGTTTCGAAGCCCAAGCAAGAAGCATGTGTTCAATGTAATGTGTGGCTTGAACGCTACTATACCGATGTTCCCTTGTTACAGTCGAAAATCAAATCATTGGAAAACCAAGTTACAGCACTGTCAAGAGAAAGGGATAAGCTTCAAGCTAATGACAAGAAGTAGAAAACCACTGGTTCAATCGTATTTAGGAATGTCGAATCGGCTGCAGCCTTCGTCAATTCCAAACTGTCATAATCGAAGCCGTTCCATTTGGTCCAGGTATGATTTTCAATTTTAAATTTCGTTTCAGGAGTGGCTTGAATTAATGTATAATGGAGTTTTGATTTTGGTTAGTTCTATTCATGATTCAGTTATAGTTTAATCCTGTACGATAGATTCATTTTAAAATTAAAAATAGTTACGATTTGTTTATGCGATTTGTTGTGCCCAGTTTAGTACAAGAAATTTATTGATTTTGATTTGGTTTGGTTTGTTTGTAAATCAATTCTGTTTGATAGTTGATTTGGTATGATTTTAATTAGTTTCGTTTTCTCTTAATAACTCAAAACGACTTTGTTTTGTATCGAATTAGTATCATCGATTGGATTTTAATTATCTTCAACCTTTGCTAAAGATCTACTTGCTATAATCATGGACTTGTGTTGATTCATAACGGCTGTAACAAACACAAACTGTTTCGATTTGTTTTGGTTTGGTTGATGCATGTTTTGAGTTAGCACGATTGCCTGCTTTGAGTTAGATTGATATCGAAAATCGATTTGATGCTGCTCTTTTGATTTTTATTTTATCTCTGTTGAATTCGGATGAGAAAATTCGGCTAATAGTTCGTTTTTGAAATTGACTCAAGTAATGATTTCGTTGAATATCAATCGATTCTGTCTGCCCCCAATTGGCAATAGAAAACGTTCGACGAGTCCCATAGATCCTGTTATCAACCGATTAATTCCATTATGATTTCGTTTGTGATGAATTTCACACCCGTTTTGATTTGATTCGCTAATAGAATGGATCGTTTGTTTATGTTTAATATAGTGATATCAATCTGAAAACGATCCTGTTGTTTTCGTATGGATTCGATCGTGAGTTCTATTAATGGATGAGGCATCATAAACGATTGCATATGATTTGTTTAACTGTATCGATTTCAATTGGTTTATGAAAATGATTTTATTGCTGTTAAGTTATCCAATATGATTTTGTTAACCCGAATTGGGGATAACGAATTAAACAAAGTGTATACATCTCTGTTATCGTTTGGTTGAATACGATTTAGCAAGTGTCGATTTGAATGATGCTTTTAGCAATCAAATATTGGTTTGATAGTTTGAATTTAATTCTTTAAGTTCGAATTAGATTTTAATACGATTCTATGTTTGATTTAGACCAGCTAGAGAATCGCAAGATTCTGTAGCTAGTCTTTAGAACTAGATTTTTATCAATTTTATTAATAAAATATCCTTTTAACTTGCCTATTTTTGTCCTCTTTCAGGTACATTCGAATTGCAATAATAAATTGGGCATGCTGTGGCAATCTAGGAGATATTTGTGTGATGTAGTTTTTATTTTCAAGTTGTTAGTTTGAGTTAGAGATAGAAACTTGGGATATTTTCCCAGATTTGTGTAAACAATTTTGATAACCTCCACAGGGATGTTTTACCCTGTGTAAGGTCTTTAAATACTTGCCATTTTTTGTAATAAACTCATCATCATCCTCACTATGGGAGAACCAGACTATGGATTTATGATTCAGACTGAGATGAAAGTTGATGTCTTGTAACAGCTTTCGCTTTCAATATATCAATCTTTTGTTTCAATTTTTTGCATATCAGTTGGAAATTAATTATCGACTACTTTAGCTATCATAATTTATTGTATGCTGATATGATTTGATTTATATGTCGTGTGTATCTGATCTCTCCTATTTTTAAAGTACAACAATTACTTTATTTCAGTTAATGAATTACATATTTCTCTTCTTTATTAATTGAATCATTTTGTACAGATCTTTGCATGCAGATCTATCTAACTGTGAAGATTTATAAATCATAAGATTGCTGTAAATTTTTATGTCTTGTTTGTCCTGTAATTATATTTGAAGAGCACATCAGCTTCTAGTTTACGAGAATCTCTTGGAGAATTCGGTGCGGGTTTCCTCCCTCCGATCAACTAAGCTAATCATGGAATACACAGGGCAAACCTGAAGCGTTACTTCAGGTCAGTTTGTTATTTATTTGATAGTTAATCTGTTAGTATAATTCAAGTAGTTTAGTTAGATGTATGTGTAGTTTAGATTTGTAGTTAGAGTTAGTATTTTAGTTGTTTAGTTTAGATAGTTTATTTTTTATTTTTCCTTTCATAAAATTATAAAATAAAATAAAAATAGTCTCGTTGTCTAAGGACAGATTACAAATGAGTTTTTCAGGTTTCCATTCAAATCTGTAATTTGTAAACATTGTACATTTGTAATTAAATTTGAACCTGTTAGTAAGTGATCATTTGATTTTATAAAATTATAGTTGTGTAGTATTAGGTAATAAATCATATATATTTTAATAGTTTAGTTTTGTTTTTATTAGTTAGTTTTAATAGTTAGTTTTAGTTAGATTAGTTAATTTAGAGTAGTTTTCTTTTGTTTTCTTAGGACTTAGATCGGCTAACGAAGCCGCTAAACCTGTCAGGGTGGTTCATCCCAAACGTCTTGAGTTATTTAGACAACCTCGCACCAGATCCACTCTTCCAGTTGACGGACGGTCAATTTCGCCCGTCAACAAATGGCGCTAGAAGGAGGGCCTGAAATTAATTAATGGCACGAGGCAGTCGTAAGACTCCTCCACCACCTAATCGCTCACATATAGTGACAAGAAGTCATTCGAATGATAACATTCCCCTTCAAACAACAACCACATCAAATGACGATCCACGGATCACAATTGAGCCAGTAACCCCAAATCCTACAGGTGGTGACATACAAGAGATTGTCCGCCAATCTATCATAAGAACACATAGTGCCTTAGCCCGTTTGAGGCAACCAAACCGTTTGTTGGACCAACCTTTAGATTTCTCTGATATTAGGGAACAACTCGGAGGCACTAACCTCACTGTGAACCCTACAGATCCAATCCTCAATCCTGCTGCAGGAGGATCTGGAATACCTCCCTCACCACCTCCATCATCTCCTTCCTCTTCTGGAGGAGATTCTTCTGATGAAGGCAGTTCCCCTTCTCAGCCTTCCACGCTCACTACACCAATGGCCAACCAGAACAATCCTTATAGACCTTGGCTTGACCAAGATTCCGTAGCTGTACCTGGAGCTCAACATCCCTTACCTAAACATCTGGAGAAATGGCTTCCCAAGTTTGACCTTGACTCAAAACAGATCGCTGAAGATCACATTAAAAAGTTTATGTTAGCCATAAGACTCCGCAATGTCGAGCATGAAGACGTAGTCTGTAGGTTGTTCCCCTATACTTTCGAGGGCAATGCATATACATGGTACTTTGCCCAGCAACCCCATACCATCGTGTCTTGGGAAAAGTTTGAGTCATGCTTTTTGGAAAAGTTCGGAGACGGTAAGCCTCCGGAAGTCCTAGTCATGGATATTTCTAACTTAAGAATGAACCCAAAAGAAAAAGTTAAAGACTTTAATCAAAGATTCTTAACGCTTAAAAACCAAATCCTTGCGGATTCCATGCCCGCTGAGAATCTCATAATAGCATACTACACTAAAGCTTTGCATCAAAGTATAGCTATTTGGGTTAAACGATCTAAGAAAGCCACGTTATTAGAAGCCTTCAAGGAGGCTAGCCAGATTGAAAAAGACATACTTAGTCTTAAAGACTCTACTAGAAACGAAACAGAGACTAGTCCTTCTTCCATAAATAAGATCGAAATCCTCCCTAGACCTACTCAAAGTAAAACACAACCTGAAAGATCGGATTTAGAAAACTTAACTAAAGTTGTTCAAAAACTGTCAAATCAAGTTATAGACTTGAAAAGGACGATCGAAGAAGCTTCCTCGAGCAAAGGTCCCTAAAAACCTCCATTCCGGAAGCCTTTTCCTACCAACCGACCTAGTCCAACCACCGAAGGCCTTAATCTAGAAAGTCTGCAATGCGCCCTTCAAACAATTCTAGAAGCCCAGGATAACTTGATGCCTCCTGAGATTCCTGAGGAGGTAGTTGAACAAGAGACAGTTCAAGAAGAGGATTCTTCTCCGAATATCTTTGGACACTTCTCGGATAGCATCTTCCAAGCTAACTTCGAGACAGTACATCCCTATAATACTAGGAGTAAGACAACAAACAAACCTTCTTCCGAAAACCCTACAACTTTACCTCCAAAACAGTCTAAACCAGTTGAGACTAAACAGAGTCATGTGAACCCCAACTTAGATTATGATGTAGTTGAAGATCTTAAAAATTTGAGAGCTAACATTTCTATTTATGAGTTATTGAAATTTCTATTTCTACTACAAAAAATGTTACAGAATATCTCAGAGAATGGAAAAAATGGTAATTCAAGTGGTAACAAGATTGTGCAGAACAAAGTTCCTCAGAAGACTTCCACTAAAAACAATCCTGATCCTGAAGATAAAGGAAGCCTTCCCGTAAATAATGTAAATAATGTAAATAATGTAAATAATGTAGATAAAGTAGCTTTAGAAACTGCGAGTAAAAAGCCACAAACTACCACCCTTAGTACTCGCAAAAATGTACCTCCATTTTTGTTAACATTCGAAATCTTTAATAGAAACGTGCACAATTGTATGGTAGACTCAGGAGCATCATCCAATGTGATGCCATGGTCTGTTTTCCAGAAGATTAACGCTGAAGTTGAACCCTCCACCTTAAAATCATACAACTCGATCGGACCAATGTTAAAGTTATAGGAGAACTAAAGAATGTGCTTATAAGATTATCGTCTAACCCCAAGGTTCATCAAGTCATTGATATAATTGTTGTGGATATTCCAGAAGTGTATGGTCTGTTTTTAAGCAGGGACTGGTCAGAGCAGCTACATGGTTATTTCGTGACAGATTGGTCTCATCTATGGCTTCCAGACAATGGAAATCCCAACAAGATCAAGGTAAATCGTGAACGCTACCTTAAGTTCACGGTTACGGATTTGAATGATCCCAATGAACCATTTACACCTTCTGCTGATTCACCCGAAGTACAAGGGATGGATACCTTTTTCGACAATTTCATGGATGAGGCTTCAGCTATCACCAATCTAGAACAACAGTCCGAGATTGTATCATATGTGCAGCCAACAGCTTCTATGCAATGGTCTCATGTACCCGATGGAAATCAAATTTGGTCTCTTTATTTTGACGGGTCAAAGTCCAAAGAAGGAGCTGGAGCAGGCTGCGTTATTATCGATCCGACAGGTAACAAAGCATTGATCGCATGTAGGCTAGAATTTGAATGTACTAACAACACTGCAGAATATGAGGCTTTACTACAAGGTCTCAGAAAAGCTTTGGATATGAACATTAAAAACTTGGCTGTCTTTGGAAACTCTGAAATAGTGGTTAGACAGGTAAGAGATTCTATCCACTGTCTGTTTCCGCATCTCAAAAGATACCAATCCGAGGTATGGAATTTAATGAATAAGTTTGCTGCTTTCAATACACATTCTATCCCTAGATTGAATAACTCTGAAGAAGATCTATTAGCTAATGTAGCTTCTAAACTCTTTCCTGCAGAAGGCTTGTCCCCAGACGCATTCTCCATCGAACTATTGTTCTGACCATCCGTTCCCGACAACATCATGAACTGGAGAGTCTTTGAGGACGATCAACAGATTATTAACTTTTTGCATATGGAAGAAACTTTTCAAGGCGCGGTGATAGACGAACGCATGCACGACGACAATTTGCGCGATTTCACGATAATACCAGATCTGAGAACTCCTGAATCTTCATCGGACATGGTAAATTCGATCCCTAAATCTGTAGTTAGATTAGAGAAATTTTACGATCTTCAAGATAAATTTAAAAAGTCGATCAACTGTAAAACCAATAGTTCCTCGTTATCTTATGAAAAAGCAAACTTAGGAAATAATGATAATCCGCAGTGCATTAATCTAGGGGTAGGATGTTCTAAACGAAGAAAAAGTTGCATTTATTAAATTGTTCAAAGAATTTAAAGATGTCTTTGCATGGACGTATGATGACCTTAAAACTTTCGACCCTAACATCATACAACATGTCATTCCTATGAAGCCCGAAACCTTACCCTTTCAACAAAAATTGAGAAAAATGCACCCTAAGCTTGAACCGATCGTTAAAAAAGAATTGAATAAGCTCCTAAATGCTAAGATAATTTTTCCTATTAGGCACACTCAATGGGTTTCTAAACTTGTCCCTGTCTGGAAGAAAAGTGGGGAAATCCGACTCTGCGTCGATTTCTGAAACCTTAATAGAGCGTCTGATAAAGACAACTTCCCTGTCCCACCCATGGAACAAATCCTTCAACATGTATCTGGTTCTGAGAGGATATCCTTACTGGATGGTTTCTCGGGGTACAACCAAGTCATGATGTCTCCTCCAGACCAACTTAAAACTACCTTCCGCACCCCGTGGGGCACTTATGCTTATCGAAAAATGCCCTTTGGATTGATTAATGTCGGTGCCACTTTCCAGAGAGCGATGGACATCGATTTCCGAGGCTTAATCAATCAGTTCGTCGTAGTATACTTAGATGATGTTACTGTATTCTCTAAAAACAAAACCGATCATCTAGCTCACTTACGATCCGTTCTACAGTGATGTCGTAAATACAGCATCTCCTTGAATCCTAAAAAATCCGTCTTTGCAGCAGAACATGGTAGAATCTTGGGATTTATTGTGTTAAGTGAAGGAATGATTATCGACCCCGAAAGGACTCAAGTCATCGCGAAACTTCCCCCCCCTACATCCAAAAAGTCTATGCAGTCTTTCTTAGGCCAGATTAACTTCGTGAGGAGATTCGTCCCCAGTTTCTCTGAAATGGTCAGGCCTTTACAGAATTTAATTAAGAAAGACACCCAATATCACTGGGGACCCCTAGAAAATCAAGCTTTTAATGCAATAAAGAAGGCCATAATAGATGCTCTGTCTCTCATGAGCCCCGACTTTTCTCAAGACTTTACACTCTACACTTTTGCTTCTAACCGTTCCTATGCCGCCATCCTAACTCAAAAGAACGCTGAGAACAATGAAGTACCCATCGCCTTTATGAGCTCTTCTTTCAAAGGCGTTGAACTTAATTACCTAGTGGTAGATCGACAAGCCTACATTGTTTTCAAAGCAGTCAAGAATTTCCAATCCTATCTTTTGAAGTCTAGGACGAAAGTCATTGTCCCCTACCTAGCCGTCAGGAACCTGTTAGTACAGAAGGAACTAGGGGAAAAGAGGGCTAACTGGGTCACCTTCTTGCAGGAATACGAATTAGAAATTACCCCAGCTCATATAGTGAGAGGCCAAGGGTTATGTAAGTTAGTCGTTGATTCAGCAGCAGGACAGCAAGAAGAAAGCGATACGTCAAACCTAGGACAACATGATCAAAACGCAATCAGTTGTGCACAAAACTCTGCTAGTCCGTGGTATGATGATATAAGATTCTATCTTGAACATGGGTCAGCCCCCCGTCACTTGAACCCCACTAAAATAAGAGCGTTGAGATTAAAGTCTACCTCCTTTCATTTGGTTAATGGTATCCTGTTTCGTCAAAGTTTTGACGGCGTACTGATGCGTTGTCTTGAGAAAGAAGAAGCAGAAAAAGTCTTGTTAGAGTTGCATGCTAGAGAAGCTGGTGGTCATTTTGGTGGTGACACCACTGCTCATAAGGTTTTAAGAGATGGTTATTACTGGCCCATGCTTTTTAGAGACGCCCATGCCTTGTGTCGTAAATGTACCATTTGTCAGAAAGCATCAGGGCGGTTACAAAAACCAGTCTTTCCTTTGCAGCCCGTTTCAGTAGACTCTCCTTTTCAGCAGTGGGGCCTTGATATCATAGGTCCAATCAACCCCCCATCCTCACAACAACATAATTTCATCATAACAGCCACAAATTACTTTACCCGGTGGTCTGAAGCTGTCGCGTTAAGAACTGTGAACACGAGTCAGGTAATTGCCTTTCTAAATGCAAATATTATAACTCGTTTTGGTATCCCCGACTGTTTAGTATTCGATAATGCTTCTTACTTTTCCTCTCTTGAGATGAGTGATTTCGCTTTGGAAAAAGGAATTAAATTGAAGTATTCTGCTAGCTATTACACCCAGGGCAATGGATTGGCAGAATAAACAAATAAGAACTTGATTAAAATCATCAAGAGAACGGTGGCTGAAAATCACAAAAATTGGCACAATGCACTATTGAACGCACTGTGGGCTGATAGGGTAACACCAAAAGCTGTTGTAGGTAACTCCACCTTTTTTCTCATTTATGGCAGAGAAGCAATTCTTCCACCACACATTCTTCTTCCTTCACTTCAGTTATCACAGAAAATTCAAGAAGAAGATTGTCCCCCTTTGGAAAACCGAATTAACGCTTTGATGAAGCTAGAAGAGGTAAGAGACCAAGCTAAATGTAAGTTAGATCAACATCAATTATTGGTTAAAAGATGGTTCAATTCTAACTCTGCTTCTGATAGGAATTTCGAAGTAGGTGACCTCGTCTTGAAATGGGACAAACCCCATGAGGGAAAATTTCAAAATTTCAAAAGTTATGGCTTGGACCATTTTTAATTGTTGAAAAGTTGGGTCCCAGTTCTTTCCGATTGCAGAATCTTGAAGGGCAGCCTGACACCTATCCGGTGAATGGCCAAGCCCTGAAAAGATACTTTGCTTGATGACAATCCTTGTACAATATGTACATATTTTTCTTTTGTTTTCTTTTTCTTTTGATTTTTGTTTTTGATTTCTCTTTTGAGTTTATCAACTTGTGTTTTTGGAAACACACATACCTATATACTGAGCTATTCAGACAAAGAAAACAGAAAATTCCTTCGTTGAAATAACTGCTAAGAAAATTGTATAAACATCAATTGTATACTTCTAAAATTTACATCTGTGATTGGAAAAAGTTTGTCGTTTGAAAGAAGTTAACTGATTTCAATCTCTAACATAAGCTTGTTCGATAACGCCTGGAAATATTTAGAGGATAGTGGTTGGCTCATGTTTGTACAGAGGTTCGAGGGTTTCAATCTATTTGTTGCACAACAATTCACCCTTACCTTTGATGGGTGTAGGGATAAAGTAGGTGACATTCATCTTGAGATGAATGAAGAGTTCATAAGCTCTGCCACAGGATTGGCAGCCACGGGCCAACAATGGTTTAAAAACTCTAAAGTCGATGAGGTGCCATGGCCTTTACTGTTCGTATCACGAAAAGTCACATCCTATGACAAAGGTATGCCTATTTCCATGCTTAAACCTAGGTGGCATGACCTTTTGATAATGGTTAAACAATTTGCGACCTGTGAGGGTCGGTATGGATTGGTTTTTCTTTATCACCTTCGACTGTTAATGAATTTCATGGGTTATCCATTGAACATGCCATTTTATTTCCAGCGTAGTCTATACACGATGTCAAAGAGGTTTAAACGAGAGAAGGCCGACAGTATCTTGTTCCACCACGGCCTGATCAGACTCATCGTCATTCAACATTTGAACCTTCACGGTGATAATTGGCAATATTTTCTCTCTCGAAATGGCTTTGCTGATTCAGAGTCCGTCCAAATCGACAAGCCTGTGGTCAGTGAGACTAAGGTCAGGCCACCCGTGCCTTTCCATGCCCTTTTACCCTCTCCTAAACCCTCTGTGGACCCTGATATCGACCTACCCGACATTATAACGGACAAGGTTGAGGCTGTAAAAAATCCTGTGAGAAAGAAGGTCAAGGGTAACCCTACTGTCGATAGCAAAGGTAAAAAGAATGCTCGATTGATATCGAGACTTTCTTGGAATAAGCCTAAACCAAACGTTGATCAAAAACCCATAGTCCTCAGCGAAGACTCGAACTCTGATATTGAGCGCTTCCTAGCTAGTGAGTACCCTTATTCCCATGGTCTGTGCTCCAAGCCACCCTACGACTTTGTTTCTAATTTACCCCCTTGCCTAAAGAACAATCCTGGCTACCCAGGGATCAAGCTACCTAATGAAACCCTCGGTGATCTGAACAAACCCTCGACTGTCGTTTCGAAGCCCGAGAAAACAGCATGTGTTCAATGTAATGTGTGGCTTGAACGCTACTATACCGACGTTCCCTTGTTACAGTCGAAAATCAAATCATTGGAAAACCAAGTTACAACACTGTCAAGAGAAATTGATAAGCTTCAAGCTAATGACAAGAAGCAGAAAACCACTAGTTCGATCATATTTAGGAATGTCGAATCAGCTACAGCCTTCGTCAATTCCAAACTGTCATAATCGAGGCTGTTCCATTTGGTCCAGGTATGATTTTCAATTTTAAATTTCGTTTCAGGAGTGGCTTGAATTAATGTATAATGGATTTTTTATTTCGGTTAGTTCTGTTCATGATTCAGTTATAGTTTAATCCTGTACGATAGATTCATTTTAAAATAAAAAATAGTTACGATTTGCTTATGCGATTTGTTGTGCCCAGTTTAGTACAAGAAATTTATTGATTTTGATTCGGTTTGGTTTGTTTGTAAATCAATTCTGTTTGATAGTTGATTTGGTATGATTTTAATTAGTTTCATTTTCTCTTAATAACTCAAAACAACTTTGTTCTGTATCAAATTAGTATCATCGATTGGATTTTAATTATCTTCGACCTTTGCTAAAGATCTACTTGCTATAATCATGGACTTGTGTTGATTCATAACGACTGTAACAAACACAAACTGTTTCGATTCGTTTTGGTTTGGTTGATGCATGTTTTGAGTTAGCACGATTGCCTGCTTTGAGTTAGATTGATATCGAAAATCGATTTGATGCTGCTCTTTTGGTTTTGATTTTATCTCTGTTGAATTCGGATGAGAAAATTTGGCTAATAGTTCATTTTTGAAATTGACTCAAGTAATGATTTCGTTGAATATCAATCGATTCTGTCTGCCCCCAATTGGCAATAGCAAACGTTCGACAAGTCCCACAGATCCTGTTATCAACCGATTAATTCCATTATGATTTCATTTGTGATGATTTGCACACCAGTTTTTATTTGATTCGCTAATAGCATGGATCGTTTGTTTATGTTTAATATAGTGATATCAATCTGAAAATGATCCTGTTGTTTTCATATGGATTCGATCGTGAGTTCTGTTAATGGATGAGGCATCATAAACGATTTCATATGATTTGTTTAACTGTATCGATTTCAATTGGTTTATGAAAATGATTTTATTGTTGTTAAGTTATCCAATACGATTTTGTTAACCCGAATTGGGGATAACGAATTAAACAGAGTGTATACATCTTTGTTATCGTTTGGTTGAATACGATTTAGCAAGTGTCGATTTGAATGATGCTTTTAGCAATCAAATATTGGTTTGATATTTTGAATTTAATTCTTTAAGTTTGAATTAGATTTTAATACGATTCTGTGTTTGATTTAGACCAGCTACAGAATCGCAAGATTCTGTAGCTAGTCTTTAGAATTAGATTTTTATCAATTTTATTAATAAAATATCCTTTTAACTTGCCTATTTTTTTCCTCTTTCAAGTACATTCGAATTGCAATAATCAATTGGGCATGCTGTGGCAATCTAGGAGATATTTGTGTGATGTAGTTTTTATTTTCAAGTTGTTAGTTTGAGTTAGAGATAGAAACTTGGGATATTTTCCCAGATTTGTGTAAACAGTTTTGATAACCTCCACAGGGATGTTTTACCCTGTGTAAGGTCTTTAAATACTTGTCATTTTTTATAATAAACTCATCATCATCCTCACCGTGGGAGAACCAGACTATGGATTTATGATTCAGACTGAGACGAAAGTTGATGTCTTGTAACAACTTTCGCTTTCAATATATCAATCTTTTGTTTCAAGTTTTTGCATATCAGTTGGCAATTAATTATCGACTACTTTAGCTATCGTAATTTATTGTATGCTGATATGATTTGATTTATATGTCATCTGTATCTGATCTCTCCTATTTTAAAAGTACAACAATTACTTTGTTTCAGTTAATGAATTACAGATTTCTCTTCTTTATTAATTGAATCATTTTGTACAGATCTTTGCATGCAGATTTATCTAACTGTGAAAATTTATAAATCATAAGATTGCTGTAAATTTTTATGTCTTGTTTGTCCTATAATTATATTTGAAGAGAACAACAGCTTCTAGTTTACGAGAAGCTCTTGGAGAATTCGGTACGGGTTTACTCCCTCCGATCAACTAAGATAATCATGGCATACACAGGGCAAACCTAAAGCGTTACTTCAGGTCAGTTTGTTATTTATTTGATAGTTAATTTGTTAGTATAATTCAAGTAGTTTAGTTAGATATATGTGTAGTTTAGATTTGTAGTTAGAGTTAGTGTTTTAGTTGTTTAGTTTAGGTAGTTTTATTTTTATTTTTCCTTTCATAAAATTATAAAATAAAAAAAAATAGTCTCGTTGTCTAAGGACAGATTACAAATGAGTTTTTCAGGTTTCCATTCAAATCTGTAATGTGTAAACATTGTACATTTGTAATTAAATTTGACCCTGTTAGTAAGTGATCATTTGATTTCATAAAATTATAGTTGTGTAGTATTAGGTAATAAATCATATATATTTTAATAGTTTAGTTTAGTTTTTATTAGTTTGTTTTAATAGTTAGTTTTAGTTAGATTAGTTAATTTAGAGTAGTTTTCTTTTTTTTTCTTAGGACTTAGATCGGCTAACGAAGCCGCTAAACCCGTCAAGGTGGTTCATCCCAAACGACTTGGGTTATTTAGACAACCCTGGACCGGATCCACTCTTCTAGTTGACGGACGGTCAATTTCACCTATCAACACTAACATAAACTTTTTAATGTGATATTCGATAATCTGTTTAGAGTCCCAGTCAACCGTGGGGAGCCACTTCTCCGAATGTTTGGGCAAGGGATGTTGAGGCCCGGGTACGGCTACTACATCTTGGTCGAGCCAAGGTCTGGTAGGATTTTTCTGGTTGGTCATTTGTGTGGGCGGTGTCAAAGGTTGGGATGAAGAGCTACCTTCGTCAGAGGATTCTTCTCCAAAAGAAGAAGGGGAAGAAGGAGGTGGTGAGGGTGGTATTCCATATCCTCCTGTTGCAGGAGTGAGGATTGGATCTGTAGGGTTTAAAGTGAGGTTAGTGCCTCCAAGTTGTTCTCTGATATCAGAGAAATCTAATGGTTGGTCCAAAGGTCTATTTGGTTGCCTTAAACGGGCGAAGGCACTATGTGTTCTTATGAGAGATTGGTGGACAATCTCTTGTACGTCACCATCAGTAGGATTTGGGGTTACTGGTTCAACTGTGATCCGTAGATCGTTGTTTGATGTGGTTGTTGTTTGAGGGACGATGTTTTCATTTGAATGACTTCTTGTCACAATAGGTGAGCGGTTGGGTGGTGGAGGAGTCTTACGACCACCTCGTGCCATTAATAATTTTCAGGCCCTCCTTCTAGCGCCATTTGTTGACGGGCGAAATTGACCGCTCGTCAACTGGAGGGGTGGATCCGGTCCGGGGTTGTCTAAATAACCCAATCCGTTTGGATTAATCCACTCTGATGGGTTTAGCGGCTCCGTTGGCCGATCTAAGTCCTAGGAAAGTAAAAAAAACTAAGCTAAAGAAACTAATCTAAGTGAAAAAACTGTTTCTGCAAACTATATACAGGTCTAATATATATTCACAGTTTGCTAATTAATATTAATGAAATAATAATCCTACTTATTAAATGTACAGTGTAATGATATATTGTATCTCTGTTACCTATACAGTATTTACTTAATGCAAATTTTGATCGAAATCTGCAAAATCATATATGAATTGTCTTATGACAGCGAAGCTAGTATTTTTGGATTTTTATAACTTTTATGAAAAAGAAATGAAACAACAACTATCTAACTAAGCAATGAAAATAGTAATCTGTACTGTATATCTATCTAAACTACAGAGAATTCTCATATTAATTAAACTATTAAAATAAAATAGCAAACTAACCTGAAATCATCATCTCCTACTTGTCCTACACATAGGCATCTGTGTTCACTGTTTGATGAGGCCAACCCACACCAGATTTTCCAATACTTCGCATAAACATGAAGCAACAATGCTTCTGAATGCTAACAAAAGAATAGGTAAAATATGCAGCAACAACAATTTTATAGTTTACAAATAATCACATTCAGATAAATCCCACTGCAAAGATTTGTACATAACTGCTCATTTAACAAAGAAGATTAACCTTCTGTTAATTAAATTACAACAGGATAATTTTTGTATATAAAATGAGAGACATCAAATATGGACACAATTTAAAATCGCATCACATCAACCTGTAACAAATTCTGATATCTAAAGTAGTCAATAATTTGATTACAAATTGAAATGAACAAAACATGAAATAAAAGTATGGTATATTGAAAGCTAAAGCCGTACAAACATCCACTTTCATTCCAGTCTGAATAATCAATCCATAGTCTCTGCTCCCAAGCAGCGATGGTTTGTTTACAAAAATAATAGGTATATAAAGGCCACAAGATGAAAACATTCCTTGTGGAAATTATCAAAAACTGTTGCAAAAATTATGGGAACAATCTCCCAAATTCCTATTTCTATCTAAGACTAACAACCTAATCCAAAACTGTGTAAAAAAAGAATGTCCAAAGATGCCACTATCGATCCAATTCCCTTTGAAATTTGTGTGTACCTGTAGATGCACAAAAATACACGATTTCAGATTGTGTTTAGTTGTAAAATCAACAAAAACTCAAATTTTATGACTAGCTAAAGAATCTCACGATTCTGTAGCTAGTTATTATTTACAACAGAATCGCGTTGTATCAATTCCATCATAACAGAAATAGATATGATAAGCAAACAAATCATTTATGCTAACTCAAAACAAACAAAATCATTCTAAAATCATTGTTGAAATACCATACCTTGGTTTCAGGGTTACGATTCGATCAAGCTATTTTTGAATTAACAATGGCAGTGGCCACCTCTACATTTTTGAAAACGACAGAGCTCGTGGTCTTTTGCCTTTTATCCTTAGCTTGCAGTCTTTCATTTTCCTTGGTTAACACATTTACTCGGTCCTCTAAGGATTTGATTCGGGATTGGAGCAGAGGGACATCAATATAATATCGGTCGAGCCAAGAGCTGCATTCATTACACTGTGGTTGATCAGGCCTGTAATTATAGGTGAAGAATCTCTTAATTTACCAGCAGTTCCACTGTCGAGCTTGATCCCGGGGAAGTTGGGGTCATCCTAAGGCATGGCGGGAGGTTTGTCACGTAGTCATAGGGTTGACTGAACAGAGGTTGTGTGAGTATGGATACTCCTCGGTTAGAAACCACTCGATTTCGGAATCTGAATCTTCACTCAATACAACCAATTTTTGGTCTGTGTTTTGTTTAGGTTTATTGCGAGCACACCTTGCTACCCAGCGTGCAACCTTCTTACCCTTTCAATTGACATCATTATTACCCTTACCCTTTTTCTTTGCAGACCTCTTAACAGGCTTAGCACTATCTTTTAGGCATGAGTCAGGCAGGGTGTCGGGTAGGTTATTATTCGGGTAGGTCGAGGGTTCAACAGAGGGTAAGAGTGTAGGAGGGGGCACGATAGGCCTGACAAGGGTTTTTGTGACCACGATTTTGTCAACTTGCCCAATTTCAAGACTGGAAAAGCCATTCCTTAACAATAAAGCTTCCCAACAGTCGCCACTCAACCTTAAATGATGGACTATGACAATTTTAATTAAACAGTGGTGGAAGAGGCTGGAGTCGGATTTCTCCCTCTTAAAACGTTTATCCATTTTATACAAACTACAAAGGAGGAAATGTGGCATATTTAAAGGAAAATCTATGAAACTCATGAGCAGCCGTAGGTGGTAAAGGAAAACTAAACCGTATCTACCCTCGCATGTAATGAATTGCTTGATAATGACCAACAAATCATGCCACCTAGACTTAAGAGCTGTAACTGGCATACCTTTGTCACAACTGTTGGTTTTCCTCTAGGTAAACAGGAGTGGCCATGGTACTTCATCAACCTTAGAATTTTTAAACCATTTCTTCCCTTTGGCTGGTAGACCAGTGGCTGAACTGAGGAAATCCTCGTTCAATTCGAGTTGGATGTCCCCAACTTTGGCCCTGCATCCATCAAACGTAAGGGAAAATTGTTGAGCAACTGCGAGGTTCAAACCCTTGAATTTTTAAATGAAAACCAGCCAACCATTCCTCTCTAGGTACTCTCGGGCGTTATCAAATAACAACAAAGTTTGGACGTCGTTGGGTTCGATTCGCACTACAGGAGCCATAGCAGATAACACACGGTCAATAGGGTAATCGGTGAGGGGGTTTGACAGGGTAGACACAGAACCATTTTCCCGCAGGTTTTCCCAAAACAAACAAATGCAACCCGAAATGCACGACCAAGCGCTAATGGTTATGCGTGTGAGGGTGGTGTAGTAATTTGGGACCATGCAAAACTATTATGTCAGTTGTACAATTGACGGTGCCTTGGTAAAGAATTTCATTCAAATCACAATGGTGTATATCAAAAGCATTGTAAACAACATTTCAAATGGATTATCGCATAACCATTGAAAACCATGAAATACATAACCAAAACTCAATCCGAAAATAAACAATGGCATTTGTATGATTTAAAAGAAACCAATATGTCGAACATTGCACCAAGGAATTGATCCCAAAATTAATGTGTTCAATAAAACCATTGCACCAAGGATTTGATCAAAGATACCAAAATATCATATAACCATTGCTAAATCAAAACCATACTGACAATGGTCAAATGCAAAGTGAGTAGAGGTTTGGTGTTTTGATAAATGTATGACCATTAGTGAGTTGGAGGTAAAAGAGTTATGACCACATAAACAAAAAGATTTATAACAATCCAAAAGATCATTTTAATGCAATCAACATGACTTCCAACTCTAGGTTTTCACTCTTGCAGTCATGAAAATGAAAACAAAAAGCAGGTATGCGAAAGTGAAAGATAATAGTGTCATTTATTTTTAAAAAATTGCGAAGAGTAATGCGGGTTCAAAACCCTTGTGTAGGCAGCTTGTAAGGAAAAGATAGGATTGAAAATGGCTGCCAACAATGGCGACATACTGGTAGAAGCAGTTATCTCTGCCAAACAAACAAGTCCAGATTAAGATAATGAAAATAATTCTAACTCAAAACAACCAGAAAATTGTTTAAACATCGTCATCAATCATAAAAATTCCAGCTGGTTATTTTAAAAGATGAAAACTGATAACAGTCTTAATAAAAGCGAGTCACGATATTAAGGA
>JZKD02S1912319.1:287088-306556 GCA_000966675.3 Picea glauca
GGCGTAGTCTTTGATGTGCAGGACCATACCCGACGGACAGGTACCAGAGGACCGGTACACATGGGGAGATGATTAGCTCGGACCTCCATGGGGCTGAAGAGCCCATCAGATGGTTTCTGGGATGGTAGAGGCAGGACAATGTCATGATGAGCCCTTGCATGAAGAAGATGGAAGGACGCCCTCACCAGGACACTTTGGTAGAGATCGACCTAAGGGGGATCACCCCCTGCAGATGAGATGATGGCTTTGATGGACAGGACGCCACCCAGGGCAGGCTGGACATTTTCTGGAGCATGTGGCAGTGTGTTGGGATTGTTTGGCACATGTGGCAGGTTGCAGGATCCCTAGAGGGGCCAACGTTTTGCTTTCTGGATGCTGATGATGCCCAAAAAGGGCCAACGTCTCCCTCAGAGGGGCCTGACGTCTCCTTTTTTAGCTCTTACTTTGACATTTTTAGCATTTAATGAGACAAATAATGAAATAATGTTAAGTCAGCCTTGTCGGCTATTTTTAATGACCTATTTTGTAATTCAAGTTCATTTGGATGATATAAATTGAGGACGTTGAGCCTCATTTTGGATATAACACAACTCACTCTCTTGTGAGAGGATTACTTTTAGTCTTTTGTCTTGGTTATTTTTGGATTTTGGAGTGAGGCGCTACACTTGAGGAGGATCATTTTTGGCATGCATATGGTGTTTTTATCATTGGAAGGTTTACAACGAGGGTTTGATTTATCTCTTCATGGATTTGTAAGTATATTTTTAATGCAAAACTTCTTGATTGAATGGTTGTAGGTTAAATTGCTTACTTTTATGGTTACATTGTTATTATTTGCTTAATCATTGAAACCCTAGGGAGAAAACACATAAGTAGGTCGTTGCTTCATGTCCCCATGATAAAAACTTGTTTAACCATTTGATTAAGGAGAATATAGCTTAGCCTTTGCTACACTAGTTCCCCTTTTTCTGAGTTAGTTTTGAATTATAAGTTGAAGGAGGAAGACATCCTAGGCCTAATTAAGTTTACACCTAGGGTTTTGACCTTAGGGTTTGAAAAGCCTTGGCTCTACAACACTTTTCAACCCTAGACTTATACTTTGAAGCTAGCCATTTTTCCAAAGAGTTCTAAGGAAAGAGGGAGGAGCATGAGGCCTTGCTTTTGCAACACCGGAATGAGCCTCCTCCCCTTAGGGTTTTGACTTTGTGGCCTTGCCTTTGCAACTCTCTCGTCCCTAGATTTAGATTCTCCCAAGCCATTATCCTTACTCCTTGACTCCATTTACCCTAAGGCACTAGTCTAAACCTAAAACGTTGATATCTTTGTGTTAAAAAAAACCTCTTTCAAACTCTCAAATTGAAACCCTAACTAACCCTAGCGACTTTACTAACCCTAATTTGCTGATGACGTCATGCCCTATTTGAACTCTTGTTTGGTCTAAAAGTTGCGGCTAGGTCATCCATTGATAGCCATAGAAGTGTTGAACATTTTCATTGGTCTATTTTTCAAAACGTCCACTTCTTTGCCTACTAAACTAACCTAGGAACTAGGTTGATGTCACCCCTTTAGTATAGTGACGCAGCAACATAATATATGAGCATGTTTGTGATATTTAATGCATTGTGATAAGTAAAGGATTGATATTGAACATTGAATGCTCTATCATTTGTATTTATTGAAGAAGTAATATTATATTCCATTGTCTTTATTTGCAATCATTGACTTCGTCAATAATTACATTTATCATTGCTCATATGTATTTAAGATAGTCATTTGTTTATGAAGTACTAACCACTGCTTGCACATTTTAGTTTTATTTGCCTTGTCTCGCAAACAGGTGACTTTTCAGTGGAATACCTTCTCTTTGACTATCTCTCTTGGCAAGTGATCTATGAAGGGGAAAACCTACTTTAACCTTTTGAACCTTGAATCCTCGATCTTTTCCTTTTCATCACCCCAGATTACTAGGGACGTCTCCCTTGGGATTAGCCACCGTAAATAGAAAGAGCTCCCCATCGAGGTGACAGTGGGTGGCGAAGCTCCTGTTACACCAGTTTGAGTCTTACTTCCAAGCTACTAAACCTATCCTACAAACTGATCGATAACAGGCCCTTCATTAGAACTTTCTCCTGAGAAAAGTTACCTTCATCTCTTTCCAGAAATCACATTTTTGAGGACTGTTCGCAGGCTGCTAATATATTTGCCTGCGAGAATGCATGATTCTCACAGGCTGCCTTAAGCCAGGGTGCGAGAATTTCGCACTGTGTTGAACTGCTAGTGTGCGAAATCTTTCTTAAGCAAGGAAAAAGATGAATTCTCGAAGCTTCTAGAAGGGAATATTCTAGAAGGATGAGATGGCATTTGAATGGTTATCCTAGTACTGGATTCCCTGATATTTTGGGATCATTCTTATCCAAGTAACTAATTCATTCTCTCCTATATATTGAGGGAATTCTCATGGAAAAGGTTAAGAAAGAAAGCAAACAAACAAGGAGAAGCAAGACTCATTGGAGAATTGGTGAAAGATTGTGTGAAGGACTGAAGTTACAGCAGCTAGGAGACTCCAGCAAGTTTATCAAAGGTGATTGATTTTCTTCATGCAAGTGAGCAAGTGTGTGTGTCAGAGCCAAGGGCCATCGAAAGGAAGTTTGCGACATCAAGTCTCAGGTTGTAATCTTTACTTTCCATCAATATGATACAGTAATATGTCCCTTTCCCATAAAGCTAGTTCCACTTTATTGTATAACTCCTTGATCATATACATAGATTAACTGTTGAATAGATTGTGCTTTCTTCACTTTGGTTGGTTTGTATTGTTTTGGTCTTGACTGTACGAGAGCACTGAAGCGAAGTGAGAGAAACAAAGACCAAAGGAAGCAATCATAAGGTATGTTCTTTGTTCTTGCCTCCTATTTAATTCAATGGTTAGAATCTAGGGAAAGAGTCATATTATGTCTTGCTTTGTTCTAGATCCAGGTGGATCTAGGGAGATCGGTTTGTGTCCGCACTTACGGATTTATCCAATAACAAAATTGGTGACTCCACTGGGAATCAACCCATTTTCTTTGTGGCTTTTGATATTTTTCTGTGGCCATTTCCTCTGGTTTCCCTTTTTTCCTGTCCTATCAGTCTCTGAGTCTTCAGGATATCCTGATAGACCTTCTAGGTCCAGAAGCCTTTTTGAATTGTGCTTCATTTTTCAAATTTTTGAGTATGTTCAGGAATTCTCGCACTGCACTTCATTGCAGCCTGCGAGAATAGGTAGAGTTCGCACTCTGCCCATAGGTTTCAGTGCGAGGTTCTCGCACCCTGCTCAAGGGTCACCTGCGAGAATCAGTGATTCTCGCACTGTGTTATATTTCCTGCCTGCGAACACTCTTTTTCAAAAATTTGATTTTAAGTTTTGGTATTTCTCATTGCTTAGATCAGTTTGATTGCCTCTTGTGAGTTTCTTGGACCTCTGCTTGGTTTTTCTCATTTGCTTATGGTTTGAAAGATCATTTTATTTTTCATTTGAAAAGACTAAATTGGTTTTCTCTTTATTTTTGCTTTCATTGAAAGAGTGGATTGGGTTATTTTCTTATTCGTTGATTTGATTTTCTGTACTCTTACTGTCATAGTCTGAGTCCTTTTTGGAAAGTGAACAAAAGTTTTTTTTTTCAAAAACTTGTTTTTTCTTTTAGAAAACATTGGAAAATCAAATTATTGAGATTGTTGAAGTATTTGAAAAAGACACAATAGAGTATTTTCATTTGATAAATGATTGTTTGCATTGGCATTTGAAAGGAAATTTTGCATTACAGTTCAAGGTTGATCTGGAAAACTCTCTCTCTCCCATACATAGGATTCATTGAATGAAAAGTGATACATTTCATTCTCATCCTTGCATTATTGGGTCAGAGTCATACAACATAAGTTTCATTTATGTTACCTTTGAGTAAACAACAGCCTTTAATAACACTGCGTAATCATAAAATTTATCTAGTAACTCTTTTCTAGGGCTCTTTTACACCCACATTTAGTTAGGCTAGTGCTTTGGAGTAGGAAGAGAGATATAGTACTCTCCAAAAGCACAAAACACACAATAGCATCTTGTGTTAGGGAGTGTTAAATTCCATTTGCAGCATCTTGTCCTGGGAAGCCCTTCTCACACAAGGGTCAAGCACGAGGTCGCATTGGTATTGGCAGAGTTACTCACCCTGCTTTGTTGATATCAGTGTAGATATTGCACATATTACGGGGATCACTTGGAGGTATACCCACAATTATGAGTGGAATCCTTTTGAGTTGATTTCGGGCTAGATACCCTGCCCTTGCGTGTGGATCAGACTGTCGACTGTTCCCCCAGGATTTATTGTTGTTGGTGGTGACCTTAGTGGCCTATCTCTCTAGGTTCTTACCCGAGGTGACTGTGGAGGGGAAGTCTTCACGGTACCTGGAATTGATGTTGACCAAACTCACTCGGGCTCCTTGGAGGGTATACCCACGATTATGTGTGGGAGCTTGCACCAGGGTGTAAGTCTGTTAAGCAGGTCGTCAGCGTAACTTTTCCACCATAGCCCCACCCCTTCTCGTCTCGTTGTTGCGACGTTGGATTTCATCACCAACTAGTGGCTTCGAAATTAGAAGGTCTTGATTGCCTGGTGATTTCTTCCTAGATTTTGTTTACTAGCACGTGTTGTTTGTTTCTCGAAGTTGACCATAGGATTTTCTTCGCGAAGTTTGTCACTCATTTACAATAGCTCCTCCACGCCGTTCACATAGAATGCAGGGTTTATCTCCAGAGCATCTGGAAGGTTCACAACCCTTTCCCACAACCACACCTGGAGGCTCTCCGACGTAGAGTGAAGTCCCAGTTGTTATCACACCTCAAGTGGAACGAACTGACTCTCTTGAACATTTTAGAATTACAAATACTCGAGAGGATTTTCAACTTCCTAGTAATTCTCAGCGCCCTTTTAGATGACTGAATTCTTCCAGAGAACTAGTTGTTACTTCTTCTGGATCACCCATTGGGCCTTTTCCCGAGGTAGAAGGACAAGATCCGTTTTAGTCTGCAGGTGATTTTCGCAGGACCCTTTTTAGTCCTGATTCGCCTGTGGTCTCCGAAATCAACCCTCTGGTGTTTTCTGTGACAGAGACTGTCCCGTTAACTACCACTTATCGTTTTACTCTCCCTGCCGAAATGGCCCATATTGTAGCTACTACGAGTGTCCCAACTGGGTTCACTACAGCTGGTCTTGCTCCATAAACACCCAGCGAACGCTCAATGTCACTCCGACACTACCACCTGGGTACCATGCGTTGAATGCTTTGTTGAATGCTTCTGTTCCAACACCTCCGCAAACCCCTACCGGTTCTCCAGGTGGTCTTTCGTTTCCTGGGCAACCTATTCCCGGTTTTATTCCGACACTCCCTCAATTTCCTTCTAGAAATCCTAATCCTAGTGGCACTATCCCGTCCATTACACCAAACTTGTAGATTCCTATTGGTGGACAAGGTGGTACAATTCAACCTCCTCTTACCGGACACATTCTAATTACTACACAACCTTCAATTGGGACACAATTTTCGGTTGGAACTCCACCTACGATAGGGGGACCAACCCCACCTTTTGGGAAAAATATACCTCCTGCTTTGGCCCATTATTGGAATCAGATGATACAAAATCTTCCTCAAATGATTGGGGGGTAGCAGCTTGTCCCTACTACAGGCCAACCATATCCAGGTATACCCAATCCTATTTGGGGTCAGGGTCAGAATGCTCAAACTCAGGTCCCTTCTCAAACTCAAGGTTATAATCCTTGGAATTACTATCCTCTCCAACCACCACCGAATCTGCCTGGGTCTTCCCATTATGGGCAGACTTCTTACAGTCCTACTAGTTTGCCAACATGACTTCCACCCCAAAGCCACCAGTACCCGCAGGTGAATCGACAGTTACCTTTTCTTGCTACTTTGGATTTGCCAGATTTGTCTAGGATTTTAAATGATCCTATTCGTCACTCTCCCCAATGGCCTTTTATTCCAGCCAAGCTTCCATCGGACATCCCTAAATTCGACGGCAAAGTGGGAGAGGACCCGAACAATCACGTTATGACTTTTCACTTATGGTGTTCATCCAACTCATTGATGGATGACTCTATTCGTTTACATCTTTTTCAACGAACCCTTATCGGTTCTGCTGCGAAGTGGTATATTGAATTGCCACGAGGTTTATTCTTTGATTTCAACACCCTAGCTATGGATTTCCTTACACATTACCAGTTACCGATCCATTATGATACCGGGACTGAGATTTTGACTTCCTTCAAACAGACTAAAGGCAGTCATATATATGATCATATTCATGAGTGGGGAAGACGTCGACGTCTCATTAAACTTGAACTCTCTGATCAATTACTGGCAGAATGGTTTATGAAATCCTTTGTGAACGAAATTGGTAAGGACATTTCCATGGATGGCGTTGTCACGGAAGAGAAGGCTATAAGTCGTGCTCAATATCTTGATCTCGTTTATTCGCAAACGGGAACACTTTACGATTTGCTACCTGAATTACCTCGTCCTGGTACTTCCAGCACTTCAACTGCTCCAGCTGCCTCGCATGCAGCTGACGGTGTGATTGGTACTGCCCAAGCCCACTCACATTCTGTTTCAAGTACAACCCCTAAATATGCTTCTTCTAATGTTCAAAATGCTTCGTCTCCTGCCACTCCCACCGGCAAAACTTCTAAGGTAAACATTGTTCAATCTACCCCAGCCGGTAAAAACAAATCTAAAAATGGGAGAGGCAAGAATAAGGAGGGAAAAAATAATAATCAAGCAGAGAAAAATAAAACCACTCCTATTGAAGATCGGGATAAGCGCAAACCACGATACCCTTGCCTTATCTGTGGTGACGATCACTACACGAAGGATTTTCCACGACGTGCCGAGGTCACGAAGTTCCTTCAAGGATCTCCCAAACCTTATACACCGGCTATCTTGTCCTAACCCTTCCCGTCTCAACAACAGGCTCAGTTGGTCATTCAATACCAACCTTCCTCTTCTACGACATCATATGTTTTGATGTGTACTGGTGATTCTAATAAAAACAACGTTGCACTCATGACTAGAGCCAAAGATTATACTCCATCTAAGGAGAAGGTTGATGATTTACCTCCTAATTTGGTACAACCATCTCCAACGACTCCACTTACTAACGGTCCTCTTCATCTCGAATGACCGAGCCATGATACAGTTCTGCGACCACCCCCAAAAGGTGTCGTTAGTAAATTGGCTTTCAATCCTCATGCTCGTGCGGGCCAGAACTACAACATTGTTGAAGATCTGGCCCAGACACCTTCAACGATGTCAGCCCTTGAAGTCCTTCAGTCTTGTCCTGCACAATGGAAGGCACTGTTGAAAGCTATATTTGGAATTGACCCAACAAATACGAATTTAATAGTCTTTGACTTGGAAGATCACATTCCAAGGTTACCCCCTTAACTCGCGTTTCAAATTCAAGTTGTTGTCTCTGACAAGAACATTTTCCGAACTATTATCGACGAGGGTGCCTCAACGTGTGTAATGTCTTTTGCTTGTTGGAAAGCCATTGGCTCTCCTCCCTTGAATGAATCACAAAATACTCTTAAAGCCTTCAATGGATTTGGTTTTAAGCCTTACGGTGTTCTTCCTTCGTTTCCCATTACACTAGAAGGTAAGACGGTCCAAGTTGAAGTGGAAGTCTTTGACGCTCCTCTTGGTTATAATCTTTTACTTGGCCATAGCTGGATCGATTCCATGCACGCCATTGTGTCAACACTTTTCTGTGTAGTATGTTTCCCTCATCAAGGCAAGGTTGTTACCGTTGACCAACTTGCCTTTTTCAATTCTGATATCCATACTGGCAACGTGCCGTTTATTGCTAAAAACCCACCGGGTTATGAGAACGTCGGTGTAGGCCTTTTAAAGGACTCCTCGTTAATGGGTACTTTTCCCATTCCACCGCCCGATGTTCCGCACCCGTCAGTTGCTTCTATCAACATGATTTCCACCATGCCTCACGAAATTCCTGTGTCTTATGACCCTTGGATAGTCCCTGATCCTGGAAATCATATTTGTTTTGGCGACACAATGTCGTTAAGTCCGGTTGAGTCTGCTTATCAAGCCATTCCATCGGCAACACCTTCTACCCCTTCTCTGGATGAGTTGTCTCCCGATCCTTTTGCATGTTATTTTTCCCACTGACGAGATGATCATGTCCGTCATGGAGGACACCCCTTGGGATGATGGGCATCATCGTTCCATACTCTTTCTGGAACAACACACTCTTGAGAACTACCAACGGATTTCGACCCCGTCGACCATTGTTGTCATTTCGACGGTTCCCACGACTTCACACAATGTGTTTTCTGAAGGGAACTTAAGTAACATCTCTCCCACGATTCCCATTGACATATCCATTAAACCTGGGATAGTCGAAAATGTCCATATTGGAGCTTCGTGTTCTTCAGATGAAATCGTCACATATACATCTCTGTTTAAAGAATTTCATGAAATTTTTGCCTGGAGCTACGAAGAGATGCCAGGTATTGACCCTGCTATTGTTGTCCATGAGATAAAGACATACCCCGGAGCTAAACCTGTCTGGCAACGACTTCATCCAGTTCACCCCCGTAAAGCGGCTGCTATTAAACTCGAAGTCGAGAAACTTTTGAAAGCCGACTTTATTTATCCGGTGGCTCTTACAGAATGGGTTTCCAATCCCGTCCCGATTGATAAGAAAGGCGGCAATATTCATGTATGTGTTGATTATAGGGATATTAACAAAGCTTGTCCAAAAGATAACTTTCCAACCCCTTTCGTCGACCAGATTGTCGATGATTGCGCCGGAAGTGAAATCTTCTCTCTCATGGATGGTTTCTCCGGCTATAATCAAATTAACATCGCTCCTGAGGATCAACATAAAACTGCTTTTATTTGTCCTTGGGGTACTTTTTCCTATAGGAAACTCCCTTTTGGTCTTAAGCATGCGGGTGCAACTTTTCAACGCGCTATGTCTTATGATTTTCATGACATTAAGCATATCGTTCAACCCTATTTGGACGATTTACCAGCTCATTCTATGCGCAGAGTCGATCACCCTACTCACCTCCCAACTATTTTCGTTCGCTGTCGGTTCTATCGTATACGTTTAAATCCTCATAAATGCATTTTTTACGTGGAATCCGACCGTCTTCTAGGTTTTATCGTTTCGTGTCAAGGGATCCGGGTGGATCCTATTAAGGTTGAAGCGATTCTTAATCTCCCTCCTCCTTCTACACTCTGCCAGTTGTAAAGTTTGCAGGGGAAAGCAAACTTTCTTCATCGTTTTATACCTAATTACGCCAAGATCACTCGTGGTTTTACGCGGCTACTAAAGAAATATTTCGAGTTCGTCTGGGATACCATTGCCAACAATGATTTTGAAGCTTTGAAGTTGTCCCTCATGCGAGCTCCGCTTCTCTTTCCTCCCGATTACAGTCACGATTATTTCCTTTATCTTGCTGCCTCGGAGTACACTATTGGCATGGTTCTCGTTCAAGAGGATGATGCGCACGATGACCATGTTGTTTACTACTTGAGTCGAAGTCTCACACTAACTAAAATCAAGTATCAACATGTTGAAAAACTGGCTTTGGCTGCTGTTCAAGCCGTACAATGCTTCCGACACTATATCCTCTCATGTAAGACTACGGTGATTTCTCATTGCAATCCTATGCAACATATTTTGACACGTCAATTTCTAGGGGGAAAATACTCCAAGTGGATTGTGATACTCCAGGAGTTTGACTTGGAATTTGATCGCGCCAAGTCTAAGAAGTCATTAGTTTTTGCTGAGTTGATATGTGATTTTCCTCATTCTACAATGGAAAATGTAGCAGTAGATTCATTACTCGATGAATCTCTTTTCCTTATTAGCACTGATGATCTTTGGTATGGGGATATCATTATATATCTCCAAACTCAGACTTTTCGGCCTGCTTTGTCTAGTATTGAACGACGTCACATACGCTATCAAGCACGTCAATACATTATCCTCGGGGATACTCTTTATCGTCGGGGAATTGACTCTATTTTTAGACGTTGTTTAACGTTTGACGAAGCCGAGAAATCTCTGAATGACTGCCATTCCGGAGCATGTGGTTTTCATATGTCTGAGTATGCTACTTCCCAGAAGATCTTACATGCAGGGTATTTTTGGCCTTCTTTGTTTAACAACTGTATTACTTCCATTCAGAAATGCCATGCCTGCCAGACCTACAACTAGAAAATTCGGTCACATCCTTCTCCTCTTCACCCTGTGGTCTCAGTTGGTCCGTTTTCAAAATGGGGCATCAATTTCATGACATGTCACCCTCACTTGGTCGGGGGGCATGGTTACATCATTGTAGTTGTTGATTACTTTACAAAATGGGCCGAGGAGATGCCGACATTCGATAATACTGGAAATACCGCAACATTGTTTCTTTTTAATCACGTCATAGCTCATTTTGGTGTTCCCCAAGCTATCATAACTGATCACGGTAGTCACTTTAGGAATTTTATGATGTATGAACTTACAGAAAAGTTGGGTCTTCGCCATGATAACTCAACACCCTATTGTCTGCAAGCTAATGTCCAGGTCGAAGCAATCAACAAAGTTCTTATAACTATGCTTCGACAGATGATAGGAATTCATAAAACAAGTTGGCACACAATGTTGTTTTCGGCATTGTGGGCATACCGGACGTCTGTCAAATCCGCTACTGGGTTTACGCCTTTTTGATTAGTCTATGGTGTGGAAGCCATTCTTCCTATAGAATGCGAGATACCCTCTCTAAATCTAGCTGTAGAACTTTTACCCAACACTTCTGCTGAAGAAGAACGTCTATTGTATCTAATGTGATTAGACAAAACTCGACGTGACACCACTCTAGTAATAGAAGCCCAGAAAAAACGTGTCAAGGCACAATATGACAAGCATGTCAAGCCTCGCATTTTCTCTGAAGGTGATCTTGTTCTTCTCTATGAACAAGATCGAGATGTGTTAGGAGCTTGGAAATTTGAACCAATGTGGCGAGGTCCTTATATTTTTCATCGAGTTTTGGAAAAAGGAGCATATGAGCTGGTAGATTACGATGGTATCCCTTTGAGTGAACCCAGGAATGGGTTGTACTTGAAGAAGTACTATGCATAAATCATTTGTGCACAAGTACCTGTATTTTAATGTATCATACTTTGTGTGTGTTACTATAGTTTTCTTTTGTCGTTATCTGGTCTCTGCCCTTATGTGACGTTGTGTTTGAATTCTAGATGTCGTAGTTTTCACTACTCTATATTGGCTTCGCTGATGGCGCTAGCCGTAGTACTCGGAACCTTGCATCCGATGCGTGGGAAATCTATGCCCCAACAAATGAACTTGTATCTTTACAAGGTGTGTGCCTCGGTCGTGCGACCAACAACATTGCAGAGTATAGCGTCATTATTGAATTATTGGTTGATGCTATCTCGCTCAGAATTCGCCATTTGGTTGTGTGACTTGACTCACAGCTTGTAGTACTATAGTTAAGTAATATCTACTCTATTCAAAGTCCTACTTTGTTACGGGTGTATTTGCGAATTCGCCTCTTGGAATGCTATTTTGATCACATTGAATATCAGCATATTCCTAGATGTCTAAATACATTAACAGATGCATTGGCTAATTATGTATTGGACAGACATTTGAATCATTTATAAATCAAACACATCAAAATTCACACAATATAAAGTAAACCGGTAGAATCCGTCTATATATATAACGATCAAAAGGTTTTTTACAAAAAGTTTGTCCGAAGACCAAAATGTCAAAAATTGAAGCTTATAGCTTCTACAAAGTGACGTCATGGATGACGTTCATGATAAAACATGACTGCCCTAGAAACCCTACGGAGCAGTCGACTCATAGTTGTTGATACCCCTACAGTATGACGTTGATCGCATCGTGGAACCTCTTCCAGAGTCATATCTGGAATGTCTGCAGTAAGGCCCTCTAGATTCTGTTCCACTACTTGATAATCCTCAGCATACTGTGGTGCTTCCACTACCTCTCCTCGCCGCTGGATGGGAGAAGTGTCAGGAGGTCTATACGGTCCAACATCTGTGTTATCAACAAACAATTTTGTATTAGTTTTTGGATGAACATATAAAACTAAAACATTGGAATATGATAAAAATCTACAAAAACATTTGAAAAGAAAAAATGTGTGTACTTCTTACCAAGGTCACCCCACTGAGTATCCTCTGGAAGTGCTAAATCCGGATCTCCTCGGAAATCCAATCCGGCATAAGCATAGTCATCGACCATCAACATCTGGGTTTGAAGCCAGTCAAAGAAGATATCGTCGTACTTGACGATCGGTCCTGCTACGTGCCGGGCCATGAGCCGACACCATCTCAACATCCTTGGATCCCTGGGACCCGGTATGTTCCACTCAACCTATATTCTAAATATGAGGACCCTCTCAAGGAAGAAGGACACCAGCAAAGATCCATACTCGAATTGCTTCAAGTCACCTCGCCTACATTTGGTCAATTGCTTTTTGATACTGCGAAGCACAGCATCTACCCAGTTGAATACTCGAGGCTCAATACACTCGATGGAATACTAGAAGTAGCTCTGTAATGCCATATGAGGAGCAGAAATCCCAGCCATCTGAGCTATAGTGAAAAGGATAGTATGAAGGGTCAAGTCTTGTATCCCCCAGATAACCACTTTTCCTTTTTTCCTTTCAGCCTCGGGTACACAGTATTGATTGCAGTACTCACTCATCTTTAGCCCACCACCTCTACTACCAGTCAAGCTGACATAGTATCCACGTTGGGACAATCCAGTCAAAAATTATATGTCCTCAATGTCTATGGACAATGTGTGAGATCCCACATGAAAAACCTACTGATTTGGGTCCCACATACACACCAGATACTCTAATAGTCTGACTTGGGCCCTCATGCCCGGGATGCGAAAGTATTTCAAGAGCCCACAATCTCTCAATGTAGATATGGTAGGAGGATGATTCTCAGCCATTGAATTATCCTCTTCATGTTCCCTTTCACTCCACTCAAGCACCATGTTACTGGTCAAATATCTGCATAAGGAACATAAAAAGAGGATTAATAACTTTTTTCATGATTTGGATATTTTTCTTTGGCTAAAAATTTAAATTTTTTTTGGGTTTTGCGGTTCTCGCAGGTGCCCCATTTGAATAGTGCAAGAACCTCGTAGGTGGCTTAAGGCTCACTTGCGAGAATGCATCATTCTCACAGGCCCCGTATGGCCTGCCTGCAAGAATGCCAACGCGCATGTAGTGCTTGAAAAAACAAGTTAAAACTAAACATTTAACCAATGAAATCACAAAATTCAACCATGAAAATGTCAAGGACGAAGAGCTTACCTTAATGTCACAGACGGCTCACTGAATGGTCTCTCGTAGTACCCGCAAATTAACGCCAAACTTGGAGGGTAAAAGAGGGGTTTTTTAAGCTCAATAGTGGAAATGTAAAATGGTATGGTAAAAAAGAGTATTTACTTATTTTATTTACTTTTACTATATCATTTTGGGTTTTTTATAATTATTTATCAATTAAACCCTAATCACTAATGTTATGATGAGTGTAACTCTTGTAGGTGTGATGACTTGGATAATCAAATATCGAGATATGGACATAGTTTTTCTTTTTACATTATGTGTTTCGATTGTTTTTTATGGTTTTTACATAAAACCTCGAGCGTCGTTTTTGTCCGTTCTTGCGCTCATAAATACATGAGAAAGTGGTCGAGCATACTTTTATCACTTTTTCGGGCTCAACAAGGTTATATGAAAAAGGAACCCCCATGGAGTCCTCTTTAAGCTCTTTTCAGACTCTCTAAACATGAAAAGATCACCGAGCGACCTTGCTATTTTCACGCTCGCTAAAGTATTTGAAGTAAGCATCTGGTGAGCGATAATTTATCTCTTTTTCGGTCTTATCTAGACTATTTTACGAAAAAGTAACTGAGAGAGTTCTCTTTTAAGTGTTTTTCCAAACTCTATAATCTTGAAAAACCTTCGAGTTTTCTATCTTTGGACTCGTTAAACAAACATTGACAGACCCGTGATGGGATCGAACCACTCCTTCTTAGGGTTCCTTAAATATACTCCGAGGGACTTGTCTGAAGGATGAGCTTATATCAACAAGCATATTTTATCCTCCTCAAGCTTGCATAAAAATAAAGAGGTACTCACCATAAATGGTGGGGGGAAATTTGGGAAAGGGATATGTTTCATTTTCGTATTGATTGGCAGTAAGTGTCGCTCTTGAACATGACACCCCTTATTCATCATTTGAAGTCGGTTTGGGAAATCCATTTGTCTCTCATTCTATTTACTACAAGGTCATTCCCTGTGTCGTCTTTGAGTCAATGTTGCTGAATCATTGGTCGTGTCATTCATATGTTTAAGAGAAGTCCATCTGAAACCTATATTGAGTCAGCCATCTGCAGTTATCCATTCTCTCCGTGTCGGCCTTCCCTGTGTCCAGTCCAATTTGCAAAATTCTCTATTTCACCTTCAAACTTTGTTACTCATTTTGTGTCATTGATGGGGGATACATCAAGGCCCTCCTGTGACGAGTTTTGTTCCGTCGAATTCAGCTCATTATTCGGAATCAAGACTTAGAAATTACTTGGTACCTTGGAACTTGCATGGATCAATGGAAGTTTTCCTTGCTTTCGACAGTGGGTTTACATCATTGACCCCAGATCAAAAGATTCCATCGAATGTTCGACATCAACTCATTTATTCACACTCGATGGATTGTACTATGGTACCTTGGGAGTCATTGACATCAATGGTGATTTCCCTCGCACTTGATAACGATTTTATCATTGACCGGTAATCAAGTGGTTTCTACCATGTTCGACTTCAACACATGTAATCACATGGTTAGATTCGTACTGTGGGCGACGAAATTGAAGACCCTGGATATCATATTTGCAATCCAGGTTGCGATGGAGTATGTATAATTTGCAACACATAGATCCACTGTGTATGTCTCGTGGCTATGTCATCTTGATTTAAAATTTCTCGCATAGATCCACAGTGTATTCGAGTGGCTATGCTATATTTTGACGGCATGGATCCACAGTGTATGATTGGTGGCCATGACCCATGTCTATAATGTCATCAGTCTATGATCTGAGTATGGGAATTCCTACCTCAGAATTGGTATATATGATATTCTACAGATGCTTGGTTGTTTGCAGGTTTCCAATTAGATGTGCTCCTGGTTCTCGACACACACATGCAGCTTACAAAGTCTATTGGCTGTCATTGGTTCCACCCTCATAATTTGGGGGGCATTTTGTTACCCATGATTTTGGTCATCGTGATGATTTATTGATGATGGTGTATTCAGGCCCTTCATTAGAACTTTCTCCTGAGAAAAATTACCTTCATCTCTTTCCAGAAATCACATTTTTGAGGACTGTTTGCAGGCTGCTAGTATATTTGCCTGCGAGAATGCATGATTCTCGCAGGCTGCCTTAAGCCAGGGTGCGATAAGTTTTCACTGTGTTGAAATGCTAGGGTGCGAACTCTTTCTTAAGCAAGGAAAAAGATGAATTCTCGAAGCTTCTAGAAGGGAATATTCTAGAAGGATGAGATGTTCGAATGGTTATCCTAGTACTGGATTCCCTGATATTTTGGGATCATTCTTATCCAAGTAACTAATTCATTCTCTCCTATATATTGAGGGAATTCTCATGGAAAAGGTTAAGCAAGAAAGCAAGAAAACAAGGAGAAGTAAGACTCATTGGAGAATTGGTGAAGATTGTGTGAAGGACTGAAGTTACAGCAGCTAGGAGACTCCAGCAAGTTTATCAAAGGTGATTGATTTTCTTCATGCAAGTGAGAAAGTGTGTGTGTCAGAGCCAAGGGCCATCGAAAGGAAGTTTGCGACATCAAGGCTTAGGTTGTAATCTTTACTTTCCATCAATATGATACAGTAATATGTCCCTTTCCCATAAAGCTAGTTCCACTTTATTGCATAACTCCTTGATCATATACATAGATTAATTGTTGAATAGATTGTGCTTTCTTCACTTTGGTTGGTTTGTATTGTTTTGGTCTTGACTGTACGAGAGCACTGAAGCGAAGCGGTAGAAACAAAGACCAAAGGAATCAATCATAAGGTATGTTCTTTGTTCTTGCCTCCTATTTAATTCAATGGTTAGAATCTAGGGAAAGAGTCATATTTTGTCTTTCTTTGTTCTAGATCCAGGTGGATCTAGGGAGATCGGTTTGTGTTCGCACTTACGGATTTATCTAATAACAGAAAGTGAAAGATAATAGTGTCGTTTATTTTAAAAAAAATTCGAAGAGTAATGCGGGTTCAAAACCCTTGTGTAGGCAGCTTGTAAGGAAAAGATAGGAATGAAAATGGCTGCCAACAGATACCTCAATAGAATGGAGTTTTTGAAAGAAATAACAGGACAATATAGAAAATGACTCGAACAATGCTAATGGATTCCAAGTTGACAGATATTTTTTGGACATAGGAAGTGTATTTCACATTCAAAACAGAGTAATGCTCAGAAAAAACATTGACAAAACTCCTTACGAGCTATGGAAAGGAAGACCAAAAAATGTAAATCACTTCATAGTATTTGTAAGCAAATGCTACATCAAAAGAGAAGATGGAAGAATGGGAAAGTTTGACTCTCGTGTGGACAAAGTTGTACTTGTTGGTTACTCAAGTACAAGAAAATCATACAAGTATTATAACCTAAGATTGAAAAAAGTGGTGGAAAGCATCAACGTAACAATTGATGAAACAGATAGACAAGAATTAAAGGAAGAAGAAAATGAATCATTGGAAAAACTTTATGAAGAAGAAAAAAAATATGAAAAATAAGGGGAAGATGACGAGGATCTGATAGAAACAGAAGAGCAAGTTCAACAAGTAACTCCAAAAAAACCTAGCAAATGAGTACAGAAGAATCATCCTTCAGATCAGATTATCGGAAACAAAGATGCATGAGTTGAGACTAGAAGAAGAATCCGTTCACCAGAAAAAACACACCTAGCACTCACATCTATGATTGAACCAACCTATTTTGAAGAGGCCAGCAAGGATGAATTTTGGAACAAGGTCATGCATGAAGAATTGGATCAAATAGAGAAAAATTACACTTGGGAATTGGTTCCAAGACCAAAGGATAAGAATGTGATCGATACAAAGTGGGTATACAAGAATAAATTGAATGAATATGGACAGGTTACAAGGAACAAAGCTATATTGGTATGTAAAGGATATGCACATGTTGAAGGAATCGAATTTGAAGAGACATTTTCCCCAGTTTCCAGAATGGAAGCAATCCGATTTCTTTTAGCTTATGCATGCTCCAAAAATATTAAAGTGTATCAGCTGGAGGTAAAATCATCTTTTCTGAATGGGGAACTTGAAGAATAAGTCTACATTGAACAACCAGAAGGATTTCAATTGTCAGAGAATGTAGATTATGTGTGTAAATTAAAGAAGGCCTTGTATGGTCTAAAACAGGCTCCTAGAGCATGGTACTCTAGACTGGATAAATATCTACAACAGGAAGGGTTCAAAAAAGGAAGTGCAAACAACAACCTCTACATCAAGGTAAGTCAATATAGTATTTTATTAATTGAAGTTTATGTTGATGATATTATTTTTGGTAGTGATGATGACAGGTTAAGCCAGAAATTTTCAAAGGATATGCAGAATGAATTTGAAATGTCATTAATTGGAGAACTATCCTTCTTTCTGGGACTTCAGATACGTCAAAGCCACCAAATAATTTTTATTTATCAAACCAAGTATATAAGAGAAATGCTAAAGAGGTTCGGAATGGAAGATTGCAAACCAGTTATCACTCCCATGCAAACCAATTGCAAGTTAAGAAAATATGATGATTCAAAGTCTACAGATCAGAGGCAATACAAGTCAATGATTGGTAGCCTATTATATGTGACATAATCCAAACCAGATGTAATGTAGGCAGTTGGACAGGTGGCATGATTTCAAGAAGCACCAAAGGAATCACATGTATTAACAGTGAAGAGGATTTTCATATATCTCAAAGGAACAAAAGATTTTGGATTATGGTGTCCAAAAGGAAAGGATCTATCACTTATTGCCTACAGAGATGCAGATTGGGCAGGTTTTATTGATGACTGAAGAAGCACCAGTGGAGTAGCATTCTACTTGGGTGAGTGTCTAGCATCATGGATAAGAAAGAAACAATCATCAATATCTCTATCTATAGCCGATGCAGAGTATATTGCAACAACAACATGTTGTACACAGTTTCTATGGATGAAACAAGCTTTGATAGATATACAGGTTGAGTATGATGAGCCCATTCCAATATATTGTGATAATGCAAGTGCCATCAGTATCTCAAAGAACCCAGTGATGCACTCCAAGACGAAGAACATTCCAATCAAGTATCACTTTATACGGGAACAGGTTGTAGAAAAGAACATCAAAGTTGAGCATGTGGGCACAAAAGAACAAGTGGTAGGCATCTTTACAAAACCTCTTCCATGGGAAGCCTTTGAGTATCTTCGTCAGAGAATTGGAGTTATTTCTTATCCAAAATGAATGCTTTTGAATGCTTATCTTATATGTCTTAGATGTACATGAGGAAGCACCATAAAGAGGAAAATTCAGGCTGGGAGATCAGCCAATTCAGTTAGGGGGAGAAACCTCGGATGAAAATATACCTTCGCCATTGATGACAAAGTGGGAGATATTATTAGACGCATAGGACAAAAGCATGACTCCAGGGGGAGAAATGGTCACAAAGATGTAGAGGACAGAGGCATGGTTCTAGGCGGATCATGCGTGATATGAATTCAGTATTGCATGACATGATTTCAGTATCGCATCAGAGTGTTGCTATCAATGCCAAATGGGGTGATTGTTTATTAAGGTTGGTTTTCATTTATGTCAAACCTTGAAGAAAGTCCAGTAGCGAATTCTGGTAGCACAAAGGTTTGGGTAATGGACCCAAGGATCTTTCATGTATAATGGTATGTTTTTTAATATATTTGAAGGTAATACTATTCTATATGGATAATACATCTCATTCCATTTCTGGTGGTATGTGGAATATCACATAACTCCTCACGGTTAGAGAGTTATGGCCATGAGAAGTTGGAGAACCCAGGTTTGGGTAATGGGCCCAAGTTTGTTTGATGGATAATGGTATGATTTTTGATATATTTGTAGGTAATACTATACTATATGAATATTACATTTCATGCCATTTCTAGTGGTATGTATAATGTCACATAGCTCCTCACAGTTTGAGAGTTATGGCCTTACGAAATTGGAGGACCCTCATATGTCATCTAGAAGCCCCAAAAGGTCAAAGTAGTCAAAGTGGTTTAAGAGATTTTAGAAGGTAAAT
>JZKD02S1912319.1:306870-320319 GCA_000966675.3 Picea glauca
TACATGAGGTGTATAGTTGATGATGTTGGTACACATTGATGAGTCATAGTTGATGAGTAGTTGACACATGATTGGTACATACTTGGTACATGGTTGGATGCACTTTTTTATGGTAAATGTTTATTACAGGTTGTTTGGTATAGGTTGGTGCATGGTTGATGCACTTTTTTATGATATAGGTTGATTACAGGTTGAGGTATAGGTTGATGCATGGTTCAGGTTTATTGGTACAGGTTTACAATGGTATATATCACAGTGGTTCCATCATTTTACTTTTACTTCAAGGAATTTAGACAGGGCAAGGACAGGTGGTTGTAGCCACCTTCTGGTTGTAGCCGGAGAACATAGGGGGTTGTAGCCTCCTTCTAGTTGTATCCAGAGAATAGGGGAGTTGGATCTTCCCTCGGGTTGTAGCCTAAGAAACAAGGGGGTTGGAGCCTCCTTCTAGTTGCAGCTGGAAAACAAAGGAAGTTTGTGCTTCCAATGAATGTAATTCTTCAAGACATATAAGAAAAAACATTCCATGGTTTTCTCATGCCTTGGGTTTCCACGTAAAACATTGGTGTACTATGTATGTGTATGATTGTTCATTTTTTCATTGCTTATTTACTCTTCAATTATTGGATGATAATGCTACATTGAAATAACACTTGGATTATATGGTTAAAAAGGATTAAATTTCTCTATTATTGATTCACCCCCCCTCTCAGTAATCCAACATATCGATTATACAAGAAGGACGTATACCTACAGTTTGAAATGACGGATATACAAGGGTAGATATCTCGGCTTCATTTGAATTCAGTAAGTGAAGAAATATTCTTTTGAGAAAATTAGGAAAGGACAAGAATTTATTTATAAAACATAAAAGTACTTCTTGAACTAAACTTAAGCTCGAGTACCTGATTTTTCCGTACTTCTCTTCCATATCTTTGTCCACGGGTCTCATTCTCCAGTAGAGTCTTTGAATCACATTTGAAGCTTGATTGGAGTCACCAGGTGAATGGTACAACCACCTTGTGTTTGAACTCTGTTCACCATCAAAATTCAAATATGATCTTTGTTGTTTTATCCTATGGAAAATTTCACCTTCGTTCCTCGACAATGATGCCAAAATGTTAGCACTCAGAAATTTCTTTGGTCTGTATCAAAGAAAACCCTAAGGTAACTATTTCAACCAACTTTATATTGTATTCTGACCTATAGAACTAGAGAGGGCTCTCTCAGATGTCTAATAATTGGTAATAAATCAAAGGATTCATCAATAAATGCATAGAGATCAGAATCTGCAATAGGACAGGTTTGTTTCTTGTTTTAAAGAGATGGTAGGACAAGCAAGAGAGAAAGTACCATTGGGAAATGGAGTCAAATTCTGAATTTAAAATATTGAGCTAATGACTTGTGGTGTACTCACAGAGAACAAAGACAAAGTAAGTGTTATTCTTCAGCAATATGGAATATTTTGGATGGCAGTAGAAAAGAGAAAGGGGAATCCCATCACATTGAGAGCATGTAGCAAAGGATGAGTTCTCAATGTAACTTTAGATGAAATACAAAAAGATAGATTACTATGAGAAGAGCATCAAGCATGGATGGATTTTGAACCCACAATCTTTAAACACATAACACACATTTACTGTATGAATGGAGCATCGAAGATGGATGAATTCAAAACATTTACTCTCAGCTAAATAATGGAAAGAAAAAACAATTGTGGATATGATCATTACAAAGAAAATACATACTTAAAACAACACCATAATTAATCTCTTCTTGATGAAAGCATGGTACTTCTGCATTTAGCTAATAAAGATATTCAGGAAAAAGATACATAGTCCAATCCCCCAAGGGTACAACCCTTATATACTCTCATACCATGAAATATATAGAACTATAGGTCCTTTATAACTCACCATTTCTAACTCCAACACCTTTCCGAAAATAGAAACCGTTATAGACAACAATGACACATTTAACTGATTTTGTGGTTTTCAGGAGGTGAAATTATGAAAACAGGCTTCAAAAATCCACTTGTAATTCTCAAAATTTAATAGTTTTATAAAATATGAGAATGGTTTTTGTAGTTAATATTGTTTCAAATAAAAACCTCTCTTGGTTTCTTGAAATGAATCTCCATCTGGCCGGAATACGTTTCGCAAAAACATGTCTCAAACAGGAAATCATGAAAACTGAAAAATAGGGATCAAAGATTCCTTTGAATCTCCCAATACGTGACACCTTTTGAAAATATGAGAGAGGTTTTTATTATTTGGCTTGTCCTCGACAAAACAATCTCAAGGATTTTCAAAATTCCTCCCCAATTGGTCAAAAAGTGATCTTGAAGTTGAACACTAAACCAGTCATTTAGGTAGCACGTCCTGTCGCCTATGCGTAGGAAAATCCTCTGCATGACGACATCCTTTACACAAAAAAATCATTTGCGTGAAAATTTCCTTTACGCGACAACATCCTTCACGCAACATCATCCTTTTTGCGATGAAATCCTTTGCACGACAACATCCCCTGCATGACAGCATCCTCAACATCCTCTACGCGACAAAATCCTCAACATCCTCTGCCCGACAGTGTCATTTTCGTGAGAAAATACTATGTGCGAAAATGTCCTTTATGCGACAACATCCTTTTCACAATGAAATTCTCTGCGCGACAACATCCTCCGCGCACGACAACATTCTTTGCGCGGTGCACAACAAATTTTGCAGTGCATAATGAATTTTTCATCGCACAGTTGCAAATGAAAATGGAATAATAAATGACAAGGATTCCTTTTTAAACCCACCCTTGGAGATGTTAGATGATTTCGGACATAAAAAACAATATTGGTGTTAACAAACATGACTTTGCAAACTGCTGACAAACCTCTAACCTTAGCTATGAAAATCATGGTGCTAACACATCTTCCGCATGCACCTCCTTCCATTGATCATAGGTATGTTCCACTGTTGGAAGTAGTTGATTACTTCTGACACTCATTTCCTACTTTGTATAATAACATTCATTTGACTATGAAAAAACAAAAAAAGACAGACGAGAAAAGAATATTATCTTATATTGGCAGCAACCGTGTCACCTTTGAACAAAGCACAAAATTTTTGAGTCCACATGTCATCAAAATTTTGTGTTTGGCATGACCTTAAGAAGATGATCTCATTACAAAGAGTTTACTCCCCCGACTAGTTACTCTTCCAGTCCCTATGGAGAGTTTGATTGATGCCTCTCGCATCACAAAATTTCATCATCGATTCTTTGCTGCTAGAGTCGTCCATATGTCTCATGCTCTTGTTCAAAGGATGTCTATCAGCCTGTCTCGGCCATTCCTCAGAACTCTTGGCTTTTCATGTCATCCATACACTCATTGTGTCTCAGAGTTACATGAAGTTGTAGTCCTATTATGCACTCTAGTCCTACTTTCATCATTGGTAGGTAACCTTGAACCTAACAATCGACATTTCGTAATTGGTTTCTAACTGGGGGGTTTTCCTTGTGTTCGATGAAAATAAATATATTCACACATTGGGATTAGTGTAGTGTATTGGATTCCATTAGCCTTATTGGTGGTTTCCTCACCTTTGTCAACAATTTTCCTTATTGGTTGCTATTCAGAGGGTCTTTTTCGTGTCCTTCTTGCATCTGGTACACACAAAAGACACACAAGGTCGTTGGTTCATGAACATGTTCTTCGTCCAATTTCCTCCAAATCATCAAGCTACTGCTTTGTACCTCATTCTGAATGATGAGTGATGCCTCAATTCTCTCCTTTTAGCAGGTCTCCTTCCATCGACTTCAACCCATCTATTATGGAAATGAGACTTAGAGTCTTATGAGTACCTAAAGGCTTGTAGTCATTAGTGGTAGGTTCTTTCGCCATCGATAGTTGGGATTACATCAATGTCTCCTGATCAATGGATTCTTCAAGTATTCGACCCTAACACCTTTATTCACACTTGTAAGGATATATTCAGTGCCTTGATACCTAGTTTCATTATCAATAGGATGTCTCACATTTGTTAACGTTATACCTTAATGACCGATAATCAAACAAAGTCTCATTGTGTTCGACCTCAACTCCTTTATTCACACGATGTACAATTGCACCTTTGGTGGATTCTGTAGAAGACTTGAAGACATCAGCTCATAGTCGCAGCTTTCCTGAGTTGTTGCTATCTTTCATTGGACTAGTACCTATGTGACTTCAGTGACCATGGGAGATCAGATTGTACTCCATTATATACATATATCTTCATATTGATTTTGAGACTAGTGTTACTAGGTCGTGTTCGTGACTATGAAATATTTTTTCATATAGCCACCTTTGTATTGCCTACTCATGGCCATGAACAACTGTTTGGTATATTTTCACATGTATCTATAGTGTAATTCAAATTGGAATCCATGTGCACAAAGTAAGTACAGATTGTAATATCCTCATGAGCAACTAGTTCTTCCAGCTAGGTCTCCATTACTCCACTTATGGGTATTATAATTTATTTCGTCCATCACAGATACTCCTATGACCTCACACATTAGGGGGCATCTGTTATAGCAAGATTTTCCTCACGTTGTGCAAATTTTCTTAGAAGGCCTTTTTCCATTTCCCTATGCAGACTTGAAGTCTCTTTTTTCAAATCCCAGAGCTAAAAACAATATTTTTCCACATATACGTGCCCTAAATATTATACAACATGTGTATACGCAGTTTGCACCACTATAGCCCACGTACATTGGGTTTTGTGCCCAAAATTAAAAGATAGTGTCAGATTTCCATGTCACGTCACAGGGTCCATGATCCTTGACCTTCCATATACTGGAAGCATTCTAAATCGTCCCTTCAGTTCCACTTGAAGGATATAAATGGGCCATATACAAGTTGTGGAAAGGAGGATAAGAATTCAACTTTAAGAGCCCTGCTGGAAGGAACTTAGTTTCTCGGTTTTGAACCCTTCTGACACAAAAGTTTGTAATTCATTCACTTCTACTGATTACATTTTAATATAAATACTCTTTTCTCATCCAATTAATATCTTGAAAATATTTGAATCGTTATTCCATAGGCATATTTGTTATGAATGTTGATGGATTATGCTATTGAATGTGCTAACCTTATATATTATCACCATATGCTTGTGTTTCTTGGTTTGTTGAGGACAAGTTGCAAGTGTATTGCTTTGAGTCAAGTGCTCAATGGTGGACTTCATCGAATGTCTGGACGAGGTAAGCTCTTTATCTTGTCTCGTTAGACTATTTTCTTATATAGAATATCTGAGATTAGAGTTGATTTATGCATTCATTTCCGTCTGTTGTGGTTTACCATTATCCATAGAGATATTTTCCTTGTAACAAAATCCTTCAAGGTAGAAGGAAAAAGTTTGAGCTTTTTTTCATCAATGGTATAATCATATGTACTAGATATAACTGCAAACTCAAACAAGAAAGTGTCAGGATCTTCAGAGACAAGCCCATGAAAATGAGGTAAAGCAGAAGGATAATATTTTTCATCTTGGATTTTCCATCAGATTCCCGAATAGGGAACTCAAATATTTCTTCTTCACCAGCCATGACACAAGTTGAGGACTGACTTTCTTCTGAAATAATTTCATATTATTTGGCTTCCCTCTCCAAGAATTTTTTTAGTGTTTTGGGATAAATCTAAGGATTTCTTGGAACTGTTTTTGTGGTGGGGGTTTTTGGTAAAAACTTTTCTTTCCTATCTCTAGGTCTAGTCATTCATGAAATAAAAAGCAAGTGAAAACTATTTTTTTTTCTTTTATATTTAATGCAGAAAAGATTTTGACAAGGATCTATGTATACTCACACGAAGTGAAAGCACTTGGGTTGTTACACTACAAAAATTTCATATTGAGTTTGTCATTGTGACTGAGGTATCCTTTTTACTTCTTCAAGTGACATAAAATAAAACAAAGAGAAAATAACATGCAAACTTCAACACCTCCCTCACAACGGTGCCAAAACGTGATGGTCCCAAGAATATCAACAATAATTTACTGTGCCCTTGGTCTCCTAATTTACTTGTCAACCTGAGGTTCATACAAAATTAAGAGGTTCTATGAACTATATGTGCAATATGCAATTGTCGGTAGCAAAGTTTTGAGAATGATCAAAGGCTAAAAATGTGCAAGAAAATCAAGTGACAGAAAGCAACCTTGAACTACTTGCTTGAAGGAAACAAACCAATATGAAAGTACAACTAATCTTGATTGCATGAAAATAACTTATTCTACTACATTAAAGATTACCAAATTAGGAAAGTTAAACTGAGGAAAAAAAATTAATCCAATTTGATATAATACTATGATAGAAGTAAAGATATAAACTATGATAGAAAAACTATAATGGAAGTAAAGTTGCACTAATGCATGAATAAAGCAAGCTAAACCTTTTATCAATATCAATCTAAATGTCCTTTTATTGTTTATTGATTTTGTTAGACAATTGGCTTAGGTTGATGGACAATTTTTTTGGATTGTTGGTTTTCATTGATGCCAACCCTTGGAGAGTGATATCGTATATTGATGTTAACCCTTAGATATTGATGTCAACCATTGGAGAAGTCTGGTAGTGAAGTCCAGTAGCACAAAGGTATGGGTAAGGGACCCGAGTTGGTTTGAGGTATAAAGAAACACATATCAATGAATATTCAATTTAGACTATTCTTGATGGATAGTACATGCCATTCCATTTCTGGTGATATGTGGAACGTCACATAACTCCTCACGGTTAGAAAGTTATGGCCATGTGAAGTTGGAGAACCCTCATGTGTTATATAGAAGCCCCTAGAAGGTCAAAGAAGTCAATTATTCTAGAATCTCCCAGAAGAAGTGTACTAGTCAAATTGATGGTAACTAGGCATTAATGATGGGCATAGTTGTGCATTAAGAAAATAATTAAAAATAAATTAGTTGCAAAAATAAGTTGTGAGTTTCGTAATTATGGTAAATTAGTTGTGATGAGAAGATTGAATAGTCAAAGTGGTTGACCAAGAAATAAATTAAATAATAAAGTGGTTGCAAAAAGAAGTTAATTAAGGGAAAATAAGTTATGAATTGAGTAATTATAGAAAATTTAGTTGCAAGAAGTTGTGAGTAAAGAGAAATTATTTAAATAATAAAGTAGTCAAAGTGGTTGCAAAGAGAAATTATTTAAATAATAAAGTGGTTGAAACAAGAAGTGGCGAGTTTACTATTTATGGATAAGTCAAAGTGGTTGCAAAATAAATCAATTAAATAATAAAGTTAGTTGCAAGTAGAAGTGGAGAGATTACTATTTGTGGATAAAGTGGTTGTAAGTGGATAAGTGGTTAGAAGTGGGCTAGCCCTAAAAGAAGGAAGTTGGGTTAAGTTGGTTAGAAGGTAAACCCTAGAGGAATCTACTTGGAGAGTATAAATAAGAGAGCAAGGTCTCCCATTAGCACCTATTGAGAACATTGAAAATATTCTATTGTGAAAAGTTTATTGTAGGTTCTCATTGATACATCTACCATTGTGCAAGTATGAGGTAGCAAAGGAGTGTTGACAGTAGAAGTTTCGGTTGTTACAGAAAGTAATAATTCAGTAGCCACAGGTTTTAGTAGCCACATAACATTTCAGTAGCTAAAAGAAGTTTTGGTAGCTACATAAAAAAACAATTATGTAGCCGCGGGTGTTTTTGTAGCCACAAGTTTGAGTAGCTGCAGAAAATGACAATTCTATAGTCGCGAGTGTTTCTGTAGCCGCAGGTTTTGGTAGTTACAGAAAATGAAAATTCTATAGCCGCAAGTTTTGGTAGCTACAGAAAGAGCATTTTCGGTAGTCGTGGGTGATTTGGAAGCTACATGAAAGTTGGTAGAGGCTAGGTACAACAATTCTATATACAAGATATGCATAGTTTGATGTTGGTGCGTGTTTGAGACATGGTTATGGGAGATTGATGATTTTTCCTAGAGGGACTATTGGATGTATAGTACTTTCTATAGTGAATGGTTTTGAGGTAGATCTATTGAAGTATATTGTTGGTGCATGTTTGAGTCTTATTGGTATATCTTATGGTACATTGTGAGAGGCTTTTTCTAGTGGTCTTGATATATGAGTGGCACACACTTGACGCTACATAACAATGAGGTTTTGGCACATGATTTGATGTGAGGGTTTATGGTATTTGGTTATGGATAGTGTGATGTATTGCTAGAGAACTTTTGATGGTTATATTGGTATATGTCTTTGGTATATGATTGAGATACATGTTGGGACAGATAGTTGATGAGTGGCACATACATGAGGTGTATGGTATGGTGATGTTGGTACATCTTGATGAGTCATAGTTTGATCTGTAGTTGATGCGTGATTGGTACATATTTGGTACATTGTTAGATGCACTTCCTAGTAGTATTATTGACAGATGGTTTATGGATGATGTGGCGTATATGACTTGGTATCAGGGATGATTTTAAGAATGGAAATTTATTTTAAAATGTAGAAACCTTGGCGAATCTTACTAATCCTTCATATACCAACTATAAATTTTTGGCGATATTTTTGTAAAAAAATTCAAATTTCTAAGGATTTTATATAGTATGTATAAAATTTTGGCGATTTTTAAGGAAAAATAATTTTATCCTATAGAATTTGGGTGAATCATTTTTAGAATAGCGAATCTTTTTTGGGGAAAAACCATGGAAAATTAGCCCATGAGCGAAATTTAGCCCCTAAAATCATCCATGCTTGGTATACTTTTAGAAGCACATATTGATTGTTATACATCTTGTTGATGTTTGTAAGTAGTCTTGTTTGATGCACATCTTGTTGATATTGTGCATATGGTTGAGAGTTGTCTCGGTGATTGATCTCGGTGAATAGATTTGATTTGGTTGATGAGATTGATGAGACAAGTTGATGTGATAGGTTGTTGTGACAGGTTGTATTGTGCATATTTGATGCACTTGTGTTGGTACAATTTGTTGGTACATGTTGAAAGTGACATGTTGATAGTGGTAGTGTTTGATTAAGTGAAAGTGATAGGTTGTCTACATTTGACATTTATATTTCAGGGCGGTTGGACAGGGAAAGGAAAGGGGGTTGTAGCTACTTTTTGGTTGGTGCTGGAAAATCAGGGAGTTGGAGCCTCCTTCAGTTTGGAGCTTGAGAAATTGGTGGTTGTATCGTCCTTTTGGTTGTAGCTAGAGAATTGGGGAGTTGGAGCCTCCTTCTAGTTGGAGCTGGAGAATTGGAAGTTGGTGTTTTCTTGAATGTAATTCTTAAAGACATATAAGAAAATAATTCTATGGTTTTCTCGTGCATTGGGTTTCCAAGTAAAATATTGGTGTATTTTTCATTGTGTGGATGTGTCTATTATTGTTTATTATGCACTCATGGATGTTAATTTTTATGATGCAATAATATATTAATGATGAACTGATGAACATTGTTGAATAAGTTAAAAGAAATATACATTGTGGTTAAAAGGATTAATAAGTGGTATAAATTTCTCATTATTAATTCACCCCCCCTCTCAGTAACCCGACAATTGGAATCGGAGCAGGTTTCTTCAAGAGACAATTTAACCACTTGAAGGAGATCATGGAATTTACTGAGAATGGAGTACCAATGTTTGATGGTCAGAGTGGTCTAAAGTATGAGATGTGGACAATAAGAACAATAACATTTTTAGAGGCACATGGATATGATATTTGGTATTCAGTTGTGATAGGATATAATGCTACGAAGAAATAAAATGCTACAACCAAGAATAAATTGAAGAAGAATAGCAAAATTGCAATGTAATTTATTTTGGAAGGACTATATGATTTAGTTAAGAACAAGGTGAGTAAATGTTCATCATCTAAATAACTTTGGGATAAGTTACATTATATCTATTCTTCACCCATAAAAGAGTTAGAGAATGCCAAAGAATATGCAGGTACAAAACATTAATAAATATGTTTATCATGTCAGACAGATTAAGAAGAAGAAGAGTGCGTAATCAACAAAAGTATGTTTTTTTGCTTTAATTGTGAAAAATGTAGACATCTTGAAATTTAATTCCTTGAAGGTAATGAGACAGAAAATCCAATCGAAATAGAAGATAATTATGAAGAAAAACTGATCAGTTCTTTAGATGAACTAAAGAAAGAAAGAGAAGAAAACAAGTCACTCAAGAAAGAATTAATGAAGCAAAAGGAAAGTGTTCAAGGTTCTGAAGAATCTCAACAGATCATCAAGAATTTAAGAGCTCATCTAGAAGAGGCCATAATAATTGAAGAAACTATAGAATATCAAAAGAAGTGTTTAGAAGCCAACATAGCAGCACAAAAGGAAGAAGCAGAAAAGAGAAAAAAGATACTGGCATATCATCTCAAGGAAACAACCGATGACTTAAACCAGCTTGAGGAAGAGTTTGTTCAAGAAGAGCGAAGAATCGAAGAAGAAATAATTACATTGAAAATACAACTTGAAGAAGCAAATATAACAAAAGAAGTCATGAAGTCTCAGATAATGAAGAAAGAAGAAGAGGTTGAGAAACTTGAAGAAGAAGTTGTCACACTTAGAGTCAAAGTCGACAAACTCAACAAGAACATTGAAGAGATAGATACATCCACATCAACAATAGAGAATAAAGAGAAACATTCTAGGTTTCCAGAAAATAAAAATGAAGAAAATATCAAGAGTTATGCAGAAGTAACCAAATGCAACATCCAATTCCACATATCACATTTTCATAACAATGTTTATTCTTTGAGGACACTTGCATGCAAGTGATCTAGTTAAACATGGTACATTATGCTTATATTTTTTGGTTTATGAGGTTATTTTATGATTGAGTATTAAAATTTGATATGTTATTTATATTGATGTATAACATTGACATGTATTATGATGAGGTTTCCTGAGTGTGATGTATAACATTGACAACACCGACGAATTCCACTCCAAGAAGTCCCTCGTGGCCGAGCTGAAGGCTTTCGAGTCAGAAGCCGATTCAGATTCTGAGTCAAATCCTAAAGGAGGGAAGCAGATTATCGATGTTGAACCCAGTGCCACAGTTGCTACGACCAAAGTCTAGCCAAGTGAACCAGAAGAACTAGAGGAAGGGGAACGCATCTTTGACTCGCAGATGTGGGTCAAGGGGGCTCCAATTCATTTCATTATTGACAATGGTAGTCATAAGAACTTGATTTCAGTAGAGGTCATCAAGCGGATGGAACTGCCAATGGAACTAAAGCCACAACCCTACACCATTGACTGACTTCATCAAGGAAGAGATCTCTGTGTCAGCCAACAATGTCGTCTTCTCTACAACATCAAGCCTTTCAAAGATTAGGTACTATGTGATATTTCTCCCCTTGAAGTTTGAGATGTTATTTTAGGACAACCATATTTGTGGAAGTGTCATGTTGTGTATGATTCTAGACCCCACAATGTTATTATTACTTTGGGTAGACAATTGTACAAGATCCCATAGGTGGCACTGCCTACTTCTATTTCTTTAATCTCTGCTAAGCAATGCAGTAAGGTCATTTCACAGACCAGGAAGTTCATCTTCTTTGTGATCCATGCTCATAGTAAGTAGAAGGTTGTCGTCACATCCATGGCCTCTACACAAAACCTCTCTTTGCAGCAGAAGCAAGTGGATGGTATCATGGAAGAATACATATACATATTTTCCTCACCTACAGGGGTACTGAGACACTGCCAAGTCAAGCATCCAATTGATCTGACCCCCGACACACCTCTACCTAATGGGCCAGTCTATCGATGCTCGTTGGTTTCATTAAGCTCACAAGAATGATCATTAACATCATATGGCTCATAGGAAGGAGCTTGGTGAATATCGTGTTGATTAAGGTTGGTTTTCATTGATGTCAACCCTTGAATAAAGTCCGGTAGTGAATTCTGGTAGCACAAAGGTTAGGGTAATGTACCCAAGGATGTTTCATATATAATGGTATGATTTTTAATATATTTTAAGTTAATACTATTCTATATGGATAGTACATTTCATTCCAATTTCGGTGGTATGTGGAACGTCACATAACTCCTCACGGTTAGAGAGTTATAGCCATGAGAAGTTGGAGAACCCAATTTTGGGTAATGGACCCAAGTTTGTTTGATGGATAATGGTATGAGTTTTGATATATTTTCAGGTAATACTATTATATATGAATATTACATGTCATTCCATTTCTTGTGGTATGTGGAACATCACATAACTCCTCACGGTTTGAGAGTTATGGCCTTACGAAGTTGGAGGACCCTCATATGTCATCTAGAAGCCCCAAAATGTCAAAGTAGTCAAAGTGGTTTAAGATATTTTAGAAGGTAAATAATACAGTGAATTGATGCATGTACTATAATAAAAAGTGAATACAAAATAAATTATTTAAATAATAAATTTAATGGAGAAATTAGAAGTGGGTTAACCCTAAAATAAGGAAAGTGGGCAAAGTGACCTAGAAGATGCTTCTAACGAAGCTACTTGGAGTGTATTAATAAGAGGAAAGGATTTCTCATTTTATATCACACTTGAGAATATTAAATATATATAGGTGACTAAGGTAGCCAAAGGATATCTAAGCTGAACTTCAGAGGGAAGGTGAAGAAAATAAGGCCGAAATTCAAGGGAGGATAAATTCTTTCGATGATGCTTTCTAAGGTATGTTATTTGCAGCCCATCTCACCATTTTCGCAATAAGTTTTTCCTAGAATCATTCATACCATGAAATTGATAGGAAATTGAGGAAACATATCCAAGTATATGTGGTAAAAAATTCATCTTGTGGGTCATTTTATTTTTGGAGTTACACTCTGTGGAAAATAGGGTTTGTGGCTAGTCCTGAAACTAGTCTAAAACAGGTGTTTCAGGTAAAAATGTCATAACTTATTCATAACAGATCCAAATTAAGTAATACAAAATGTTTTGGTTATATTATAGCTTGTAGTATTCTTTGTAACATTTTCATATCAATTCAACAAATATTCCGTGCAGGCATGATCGACAAGGTCGCTCTCTAGAATAAGCCAAAATTCAGCAAGGTATGCCATTTTTTCTACAACTCCTTTTATGAGAGGTTACAAGTAGTGACACCTAGAGGAATTGTATAAACAAACTGAAGAACATTGTGTAATATTTTCAGATCTTTATTCATTATAGGTACATAGTTATGATTATTTCAAGTTAGGGTTGTTGACTAATCCCAAACTAGTCATGTGAGACTAAAGAAAAGTTTGACGAAAATGCTAGTCTCTTGTTGTGAAAGTTAAGGAAGGTTTGCAGGTATGTGATCATATACACTAGGTGTATTACAAAGTTACAAATCATATTTTTATGATGAAATTTATGAGGGCTTTTGGTTAAGGTACATGTTGGGTACATGGTTGAGACAAGTAGTTGATGAGTTGGCACATACATGAGGTGTATAGTTGATGATGTTGGTACATA
>JZKD02S1912319.1:338047-349689 GCA_000966675.3 Picea glauca
ATAGCTGCTCCCATTGTCATCAAATACACTCTCATCTCTATTCTCCAAGTAGAATAGTTTTCCTCATCAATGATTGGAACTTCATCATCCATTGTGTGTCTATGGATCTCCTTCAAGCTTGTTAAGGCTTGTAGTGAAGGCCCACTCTGATACCAATTGTTGGACACCCCCCCCCCCTATAAGTGTGGTAGGTGTGTCCAACATCCATTACTCCAATTTTGGGTATTATAATTTATTTCGGCCATCGCAGATACTCCTATGACCTCACACATTAGGGGGCATCTATTATAGCAAGATTTTCCTCACCTTATGAAAATTTGATCAAAAGGCCCTTTTCCATTTCCCTATGCAGAATTGAAGTCCCTTTTTTCAAATCTCAGAGCTAAAAACAATATTTTTCCACATATATGCGCCCTAACTATTATACAACATGCGTATACGCATGTTGCACCACTATAGCCTGCGTACATTGGGTTTTGTGCCCAAAATTAAAATATAGTGTCAGATTTCCATGTCACGTCACGGGGTCCATGATCCTTTACCTTCCATATACTGGAAACATTCTGAATGGGCCCTTCAGTTCCACTTGAAGGATATAAATGGGCCATATACAAGTTGTGGAAAGGAGGATAAGAATTCAACTTTGAGAGAAAAGTTACTCTAGAGAAATTATTCACTTCATATTGAGTTTGCATCCCTTTGTCCTTTTAAGTTTGAACACATTGTTCAGTCCCCAAGCTCTTCCATACTTGATTGACAACCTCATTGTCTCTCTTATATGAGCTTGCCTTTTGTGGAGGATTGAAGTGGTGGAGGCCCTGCTAGAAGGGACTTAGTTTCTTGATTTCGAACCGTTTCGACACAAAAGTTTGTAATTCATTCACTTCTACTGATTACATTTTAATATAAATACTCTTTTCTTGTCCAATTAATATCTTGCAAATATTTGAATCGTTATTCCATGGACATATTTGTTATGAATGTTGATGGATTATGTTATTGAATGGGCTAACCTTATATATTATCACCATATGGTTGCGTTTCTAGGTTTTTGAGGACAAGTTGCAGGTGTATTGTTTTGAGTCAAGTGCTCAATGGTGGAGCTCATCGAATGTCTGGACGAGGTAGGATCTTTATCTTGTCTCATTAGAATATTTTCTTATATAGAATATCTGAGATTAGAGTTGATTTATGCAATCATTTCTGTCTATTGTGGTTTACCATTAGCCATAGAGATATTTTCCTCATAACAGAATCCTTCAAGGTAGAAGGAAAATGTTTGTGATTTTTTTCATCAATGGTATAATCATATGTACTACATATAACTTCAAACTCAAAAAAGAAAGTGTCGAGATCTTCAGAGACAAGCCCATGAAAATGAGGTAAAGCAGAAGGATAATATTTTTCATCTTGGATTCTCCATCAGATTCATGAATAGGGAACTCAAATATTTCTTCTCCACCAGCCATGACACAAGTTGAGGACTGACTTTCTTCTGAAATAATTTCAAATTATTTGGCTTCCCTCTCCAAGAATTTTTTTAGTGTTTTAGGATAAATCTATGGATTTCTTGGATCTGTTTTTGTGGTGGGGGTTTTTGGTAAAAAAATTCTTTCCTATCTCTAAGTCTATTCATTCATGAAATCAAAAGCAAGTGAAATCTATTTTTTTTCTTTTATATTTAATGCAGAAAGAGAATTTGACAAAGATCTATCAATACTCACATGAAGTGAAAGCACTTGGGTTGTTACACTACAAAAATTCCATATTGATTTTGGCATTGTGACTGAGGTATCCTTTTTACTTCTCCAAGTCACATAAAATAAAAATAAAATAAAATAACATGCATACTTCAACACCTCCCTGACAACGGTGCCAAAACGTGATGGTCCCAAGAATATCAACAATAATTTATTGTACTCTTGGTCTCCTACTTTACTTGTCAACCTGAGGTTCGTACAAAATTAAAAGGTTCTATGAACTGTATGTGCAATATGCAATTTTTGGTAGCAAAGTTTTGAGAATGATCAAAGGCTAAAAATGTGCAAGAAAATCAAGTGACCGAAAGAAGCCCTGAACTAATTGCTTGAAGGAAACAAACCAATATGAAAGTACAACTAATCTATATTGCATGAAAATAACTTATTCTACTATATTAAAGATTACTGAATTAGGAAAGTTAAACTGAAGAAAAAAAATTAATCCAATTTGATATAATATTGTGATAGAAGTAAAGATATAAACTATGATAGAAAAACTGTAATGGAAGTAAAGTTACACTAATGCATGAATAAAGCAATCTAAACCTTTTATAAATATCAATCTAAACGTCCTTTTATTGTTTATTGAGTTTGTTATACAATTGGCTTAGATTGATGGACAATTGGTTTGGATTGTTGTTTGTCATTGATGCCAACCCTTGGAAAGTGATATTTTGGATTCATGTTAACGCTTAGATATTGATGTCAACCCTTGGAGAAGTCTGGTAGTGAAGTCCAGTAGAAAAAAGGTATGGGTAAGGGACCCACGTTTGTTTGAGGTATAAAGAAACACATATCAATGAATATTCAATTTAAACTATTCTTGATGGATAGTACATGCCATTCCATTTCCAGTGATATGTGGAACACCACATAAGTCCTCACGGTTAGAGAGTTATGGCCATGTGAAGTTGGAGAACCCTCATGTGTTATCTAGAAGCCCCTAGAAGGTCAATGAAGTCAATTATTCTAGAATATCCTATAAGAAGTGTACTAGTCAAATTGATGGTAACTAGGAGTTAATGATGGGTATAGTTGTTGCATTAAGAAAATAATTAAAAATAAATTAGTTGCAACAATAAGTTGTGAGTTTGGTAATTATGGTAAAGTAGTTGTGATGAGAAGATTGAATAGTCAAAGTGGTTGACCAAGAAATAAATTAAATAATAAAGTGGTTGTAGAAAGAAGTTAATTAAGGGAAAATAAATTATGAATTGACTAATTATAGAAAAGTTAGTTGCAAGAAGTTGTGAGTAAAGAGAAATTATTTAAATAATAAAGTAGTCAAAGTGGTTGCAAAGAGAAATTATTTAAATAATAAAGTGGTTGCAATAAGAAGTGACGAGTTTACTATTTATGGATAAGTCAAAGTGGTTGCAAAAGAAATTAATTAAATAATAAATTAGTTGGGTTAAGTTGATTAGAAGGTAAACCCTAGAGGAAGCTACTTGGAGAGTATAAATAAGAGAGCAAGGTCTCCCATTAGCACCTATTGAGAACATTGAAAATATTCTATTGTGAAAAGTTTATTGCAGGTTCTCATTGATACATCTACAAGCGTGCAAGTCTGAGGTAGCAAAGGAATGTTAATGATAGAAGTTTCGGTAGTTACGGAAACCAATAATTCTGTAGCTACAGGTTTCGATAGCCACATAAAGTTTTAGTAGCTACAAAAAGTTTCAGTAGTTGCAGAAAAAAACAATTCTGTAGCCGCGGGTGTTTTTGTAGCCACAAGTTTCAGTAGCTACAGAAAATGACAATTCTGTAGTCGCGGGTGTTTCTATAGCCGCAGGTTTTGGTAGTTACAGAAAATGCCAATTTTGTAGCCGCATTTGTTTCTATAGTCACAGGTTTCTGTAGCTACAGAAAGAGCATTTTAGGTAGCCATGGGTGATTTGGAAGTTACATGAAAGTTGACAGAGGTCGGGTAAAACAAATCTATCTACAAGATATGTGTAGTTGGAAGTTGGTGTGTGTGTGAGACATGGTTATGGGAGATTGATGATTTGTCCTAGAGGGACTATTGGATGTATAGTACTTGCTATAGTGAATGGTTTTGAGGCAGATCTATTGACGTATATTGCTAGTGCATCTCTGAGTGTTATTAGTATCTCTTATGGTACATTGTGAGAGGCTTTTGCTAGTGCCCTTGATATATGATTGGCACACACTTGACGCTACATAACAGTGAGGTTTTGGCACATGATTTTATGTGAGGGTTTATGGTATTTGGTTATGGATAGTGTGATGTATTGCTAGAGAAATTTTGATGGTTATGTTGGTATATGTCTTTGGTATATGATTGAGATACATGTTGGGACAGATAGTTGATGAGTGGCATATACATGAGGTGTATGGTATGGTGATGTTGGTACATCTCGATGAGTCATAGTTTGATCTATAGTTGATGCGTGATTGGTACATATTTGGTACATTGTTAGAGGCACTTGCTAGTAGTATTGTTGGCAGATGGTTTATGGATGATGTGGCATATATGACTTGGTATACTTTTAGGAGCACATATTGATTGTGATACATCTTGTTGATGTTTGTAAGTAGTTTTGGTTGATGCACATCTTGGTGATATTGTGCATATGGTTGAGAGTTGTCTCGGTGATTGATCTTGGTGAATAGATTTGATTTGGTTGATGAGATTCATGAGACAGGTTGATGTGACAGGTTGTTGTGATAGGTTGTGATGTGCATAGTTGATGCACTTGTGTTGGTACATGTATTCTCTAGTTGTAGCTAGAGAATTGGGGAGTTGGAGCTTCCCTCAGGGTGTATCCTAAGAAACTAGGGGGTTAGAGCCTTCTTCTAGTTGGAGCTGGAGAATTGGAAGTTGGTGTTTTCTTGAATGTAATTCTTAAAGACATATAAGAAAATAATTCTATGGTTTTCTCCTGCATTGGGTTTCCACGTAAAATATTGGTGTATTTTGCATTGTGTGGATGTGTCTATTATTGTTTATTATGCACTCATGGATGTTAATGTTTTATGATGCAATAATATATTAATGATGAACTAATGAACATTGTTGAATAAGTTAAAAGGAATATACATTGTGGTTAAAAGTATTAATAAGTGGTATAAATTTCTCATTACTAATTCACCCCCCCCTCAGTAACCTGACAATTGGAATCAAATCAGGTTTCTTCAAGAGACAGTTTAACCACTTGAAGGAGATCATGGAATTTACTGAGAATGGAGTACCAGTGTTTGATGGTCAGAGTGGTCTAAAGTATGAGATGTGGAAAATAAGAACAATAACCTTTTTAGAGGCACATGGATATGATATTTGGTATTTAGTTGTGACAGGATATAATGCTACGAAGAAAGCAAATGCTACAACCAAGAATAAATTGAAGAAGAATAACAAAATTGCAATGGAATTTATTTCAGAAGGACTATATGATTTAGTTAAGAACAAGGTGAGTAAATGTTCATCAGCTAAATAAATTTGGGATAAGTTACATGATATCTATTCTTCACCCATCAAAGAGTTAGAGAATGACAAAGAATATGCAGGTACAAAACATGAATAAATATGTTTATAATGCCAGACAGATTAAGAAGAAGAAGAGTGCGTAATCAACAAAAGTATGTTATTTTTATTTAATTGTGAAAAATGCAGACATCTTGAAATTGAATTCCCTGAAGGTAATGAGACAAAAACTCCAATCGAAATAGAAGATAATTATGAAGAAAAATTGATCATTTCTTTAGATGAACTAAAGAAAGAAAGAGAAGAAAACAAGTCACTCAAGAAATAATTGATGAAGCAAAAGGAAAGTGTTCAAGGTTCTGAAGAAGCTCAACAGATCATCAAGAATTTAAGAGCTCATCTAGAAGAGGCCATAAGAATTGAATAAACTCTAGAATATCAAAAGCAGTGTTTATAAGCCAACATAGCAACACAAAAGGAAGAAGCAGAAAAGAGAAAAAAGATACTGACAGATCATCTCAAGGAAACAACCGATGACTTAAACCAGCTTGAGGAAGAGTTTGGTCAAGAAGAGAGAAGACTCAAAGAAGAAATAATTACATTGAAAATACAACTTGAAGAAGCAAAGATAAAAAAAGAAGTCACGAAGTCTCAGATAATGAAGAAAGAAGAAGAGGTTGAGAAACTTGAAGAAAAAGTTGTCACACTTAGAGTCAAAGTCGTCAAACTCAACAAGAACATTGAAGAGATAGATACATCCACATCAACAGTAGAGAATAAAGAGAAACATTCTAGGTTTCCATAAAATAAAAATGAAGAAAATATCAAGAGTTATGCAGAAGTACTCAAATGTAACATCCAATTCCACTGATCACATTTTCATAACAATGTTGATTCTTTGAGGACACTTGCATGCAAGTGATCTAGTTAAACATAGTACATTATGATTATATTTTTTTGTTTATGAGGTTGTTATATGATTGAGTATTAAAATTTGATATGTTATTTATATTGATGTATAACATTGACATGTATTATGATGAGGTTTCCTGACTGTGAAGGAAATGTGGCGTGGTGAGGATGTTGATGGAATCGACATAATTCCTGGACTCCAAATTGAGTCAGGGAACATGGTGATTCTTGCTAATCCGACTCACATATGGAGTAGAGGGGTCATACACAGATATCATATGGATGAGGGAGAGGTGTGATAACATCCCTATCACAACCTACTAGCACTTACGTCGTGACCTGAACTGAAGGTTAATGACTACCTTGTTCTTGATAGGTTCATGATTGCATGAGGTCAGACTGAGATAGACTCTCACAAGGATTTTTGAGGGGCACACAATAAGGATGATTTCTTATTCCTCAGTAAACCCTTGGTATCACACAAGGTTGACAAGTGGAGTATTGAATCGAAGCGTATTACAAATTCCAAACTAAATCATTTGGTGAGTGGTAACCCTTGGAGAACAAAGGTGTGTCTTGAAGGGAACATTGCATAAACAAATCAATGAGTTAATAGAAATATAAAGTACCTTAGAGAATAAAACAATTACTTAAAACTGATAGAAAAGAGAATATGAATTTATATAATTTTATTAAATTTTGAAAGGGAACATAATAAAAACTTAAGTCTAAATGTTTATTCCTAAACATGTTATAAAAATGAGTTAAGGGAAATTTAGACTAAAATAAAAACTATTAAAGGGAGAATAAGAATAAAATATTATGACATGTGCACAGTGTGTGCATGAAATTAATAAAAATAAATTTTTAAATTGAAATAAATCAATTCATGAGAGAATGGGTAGTCAACATAGAGTTAGAATCCTAAGTCAATCTAGAATCTAAATCCTACGAAGAGAAGAGTCGTAATCAAACTCCCACTGTAAATTAGTTAGGGGACACAATAAAAGAGAAATTGAGGAACTAAGAGACAACTAAGAGAAAATCTAGGAACTAATTGAGGAGTGTGAGGGAAAATAGATAATTAATTTCCATGTGAATAGCACAAGGGTCATAACCAGAACCTGTTAAATATCGTTGCATTCTAAAATATGAGAGAACATTATCACAGATATTAACCTATATTGAGGCCTTGCCCGATCATCCTTAAGAAAAAATTTTTTCAACTAGGGATCGTCCTTAAGAACAAAATTATTGTTTGGCTTAAATTGGAGTTTAAAGAAAAATCAATTTATTTCAATTTTCGATGATGCTTCTTTTGCTGATTGTGATTTTGAAAATAAACATTCAAATTTATAGGAAGGAACAATAGAGAAATAATTTCTATTATATAATAATTGCAATGAATGAATTTAAAGAAAATTGGGCATGCATTCAACAACATTACTATAATGGTGTTAACAAGGATGATCTATCATTCAAAATTTGAAGGATTTACCTCATAAAGTTTAGATCGGGGTGGTTAAGGGTTACTTGGGTTGATTTCTATAGACCTTAAAGTCGACATGCAAACCAATTTAAAATAAGTTTTATTTCGACCTTGTCTAACTATTGTGTTTTGGTCTTTTCGCTGCGAAGCTAAAGAATTTAAAATAACAAATTAATTTATTAGCCAAGTTAGAGTAACGAATTAATTTATCTAAATTTTCTCTCTAGTGTAAATTCGTCTCATTGTAGTTGGCCAATGAACTTTGAAAGAAGATAAAGGTTAACAAATTCCAAAAGTGCCTCACTTTTGCATCAACTAATAATACGAAATTGGATTATATATATAATTAGTAATCCAAGATTATTGAAATCTATGATTAAATTTACCTTTATCACACTAACTTATTAATGTCGCTTGGGGTTCCAACAACTAAACCATAAAGGAAAACATGAAATATATATATGATATTAATGAAGCGTGTCAATGCCAGTGATATGTTTTTAGGGTATTTTGAAAATTGTCTTCTGGATGTGTTATGGATCTGAAGGATACAATTTCCCATGCTCAGAAAGATGCGATGTTGGGAGGATATTTGTCACAGTTATAATTTTGTCTTGATATTAAGTTGATTGTACATTAATATCTTTATTAATATTAATAGCTTATTTAATAGTTATTGAATATTGTACATTAATAGTTTTATTAATATTAATGGTTAATTTTAATAGTTCAATGTTAATAACTTTATTATGAATAATTAATTGATCCAGGTGGATATTGGTGGCCATCCACCTATTCCAACTAGCTCCTCATGTTTGTTTTTGTTCAACACGTCTTTATGTACTGCTTTATAATTGTGAGTTCTACACTTCTGGGGTTGTTTGATCCTAAGACATTCTCCGGGTGGATATGGGTGGCCTGTCGCCTAATCAAACTATCTTATTTTGTATGTTTTCATGTCAGCACATCTTGTTGTACTTTCAGGGTTGTCTTGGGGCCCTAAACGTTGTTTTTTTGGCTTGCCAAAGTCATACTATAGAAGAAGTCAAATTCTAGTGGTGGAATGTGTAGTTATTTGAAATAACTTTCCAACGGGCTATCACGTGCCTAAAACAGAGGTCGTATGAAAAATTTATGACCCTATGAAGTTGAGGTACCAAATTACACCAACTTACCCATAGGGCCCACATGACTTTTGGCGTTTGACCTTCTAGGGTTAGGTTTTTGGATGTATAGGGTTATTAAATTCATGATTAATATGAAAAGGGCCTATGGAGCCTCATTGTAATCCATTCTTCTCATACGAATGTGCATAGCAGCCACATCTCTTCTCAGAGATAGCTACCACCATTCAAGCAAGTTTCAGTTTTGCAATTTTACAATTTCATCCTATTTCATTATTTAATAGAAGATATTGTTCACTGGATATTTGTGTTATTCTTCTTATCTCTATTTATTGTATTCAGTATGTTAATCAATTCGTTCTGCTCCCAAATCTGGATCAGTGGTATCAGAGCAATATGTTATTCATTTATTTTTCTTCGTGCATGTCCCCGACAAGGTCTGGATACAAGAAGTTTGGACTCGAACCAATCAAGCCATTACTAGATCGGTCATGCCAAGCCCGACAATAACCCATGGGAGACAAAAATAAAGATGATGGATTAGGAGGAGTAGGAGAAGTTGGGACTCGAACCAATCAATCCATTACTAGATCAGTCATGCCAAACCCGACAACAACCCATGGGAGACAAAAAGAAAGATGATGGAGTAGGAGATCCTATTAAAATGTTGTTCAAGGAATACCTTGCACGACAAAGGAACAAAATGATGGACAACTTCATGTAGATCCTTCGATGGTTTCCCATGGGAGAAGCATCTTCATCAAGTGGCCATGCAACCCCCTTCAAGGTACAGGTAAATTTTGATATTCCATTATTTTAAGGACTGATAGACGCAGATGCTATAGATAGATGGTTGAATCTGCTCGAAGGATATTTTTTGGTCCATAATTTTTACGATAAGAAAAAGATCAGTTTTTCACTCCTCAAGATCGTTCCCCATGTTAAAGACTGGTGGGATACTTACTATGAGAAAAGGGTCGTGGATGAATATGCAATGTTTTTGGTGGACCCTACACGGGATTCCTTCCGGGATGCCATTAAAGAACAATACTAACCTGTTGGAAGCTATGAGGATTAGTACACCAGATGGACCACCCCATGTCAAGAAAGGGACTAGACAGTACTAGACTTCACCAATATCTTCCATACCCTACTCACCAAATTGGGTATCAAATATTCTGAGCATCATCTGGTGCTAAAATACCGCGATTGTTTTCATATATACATTCAAACATAAATGGAGTTCTTGGACATCGCCTCCTTGGGAACAACTTATAGATATGTTGTCAAGATCAAAAAGAAATTTAAGCATAAATGACGAGAGTTTGGATCTACAAACCCCTCACATCGAATCAGGGTAGAGGAAACCCTAACCCACACAGCAAGGGACCAAGTCGATATGGTCACCCTTAGGAAAATCCATCCAAGCCACAACATAAGAAGGGAAATGAGAAGACAAAGAAAGACACGGGAAAATGGTGTTAGTACCATAAAAGTCCTTGGCACAACACCGAAGAATTCCTCTCCAAGCAGTCCCTTGTGGTCGAGCTGAAGGCTTCTGAGTCAAGAGTTGATTCTGATTTCGAGTTAAATCTTGAAGGAGAGAAGTAGATTATCGATGTTGAACCCAGTGCCATGGTTGGTACCACCAAAGTCCGGCCAAGTGAACCAGAAGATCCAGAGGAAGGGGAACGCCTCTTACACTCACAGATGTGGGTCAAGGGGGCTCCAATTCATTTCATTATTGACAATGGTAGTCATAAGAACCTGATTTTAGTAGAGGTCATCAAGTGGCTGGAACTGCAAATGAAACCACACCCACAAGCCTACACCATTGGCTCACTTCATCAAGGAAGAGATATTCGTGTTAGCCAATAATGTCGTCTGCCCTACGACATCAAGCCTTTCAAAGATGTGGTACTATGTGATATTTCTCCCCTTGAAGTTTGTGATGTTATTTTAGGACAACCATATTTTTGGAAGTGTCATGTTGTGTATGATTCTAGACCCCACAATGTTATTATTACTTTGGGTAGACAATTGTACAAGATCCTAGAGGTGGCACTGCCTACTTCTATTTCTTTAATCTCTGCTAAGCAATGTAGTAAGGGAATTTCACAGACCGGGAAGTTCATCTACTTTGTGATCCATGCTCACAGTAAGCAGAAGTCCATCGCCACATCCATGGCCTCTACAAAAAACCTCTCTTTGTAGCAAAATCAAGTGGACGGGATCATGGAAGAATACAGAGACATATTTGCCTCACCTACAAGTGTACTGACACACTTCCAAGTCAAGCATCCAATTGATCTGACCCCCGACACACCTCTACCTAATGGGCCAGTCTATCGATGCTCGTTGGTTTTATTAAGCTCACAAGAATCATCATTAACATCATATGGCTTAGAGGAAGGATCTTGGTGAATATCGTTTTGATTAAGGTTGGTTTTCATTGATGTCAACCCTTGAATAAAGTCCGGTAGCAAATTCTGGTAGCACAAAGGTTTGGGTAATGGACACAAGGATGTTTCATGTATAATGGTATGAGTTTTAATATATTTTATGGTAATAATATTCTATCTGTATAGTACATGTCATTCCATTTCCATTGGTATGTGGAACGTCACATAACTCCTCATGGTTAGAGAATTATAGCCATGAGAAGTTGGAGAACCCAGGTTTGGGTAATGGACCCAATTTTGTTTGACAGATAATGGTATGAGTTTTCATATATTTTCAGGTAATACTATTATATATGGATATTACATGTCATTCCATTTCTTGTGGTATGTGGAATATCACATAAATCCTCACGGTTTGAGAGTTATGGCCTTACGAAGTTGGAGGACCCTCATATGTCATCTAGAAGCCCCAAAAGGTCAAAGTAGTCAAAGTGGTTTAAGAGATTTTAG
>JZKD02S1912319.1:371910-383498 GCA_000966675.3 Picea glauca
TTGACTTTACAATCACTGTGAACTCATCATTTTTTAACAAATGAGAGTTAAATTTGAAAGGGGTTGGAGAATTTTTGTCATCCTTCTCTTAATGAAGAGGATGGGTACATGATTAGATTCCCTCCCATCCCTATTCCATGTTTTGATATTTTCCATATTTTCCATAATTTCATCAGAGACAATAAATCTATCAAGGCACTTCATGACCCTGTTCCTTGCTATGCTATACTTTTCTAGGTTTGGACCACCTCAATTGGATTTGGGTCGCACAATTTATGAGTTTCCATCTTCTCCAAGAAAAAAACTAGACAAGGTATACATTCTACCGATCTATCCCGAAACTTCCCTTTGTCTCAACACTATGTTTAAATCACCTCCAACAATCACTAACTCATACTTGAATTCATAAAGATAAAAAAAAAAATCAGAAGCATTATAAGGCCCATACACGTTGAAGACTTAACTATAGATCCCTAATTATAAGGAGAAAATCTTAGTCCAAATCCCATAAGCTAAACTCAAAATTTCAAACCATGAAATAATTCTTCTAACTTTTGATCACTCCTCTAGATTTACCCACAACATTCAAGGCAACAAAAGACGATCTTTTTAAAAAGAAGGCTAAGATATTTTTGGTGTTTTGTCCTTTTATCGTTGTCTCTTGCACTGTGTTGATGGGCGAAAATAACCGCTCATCAATTGGAAGAGTGAATCCGGTCCGGGGTTGTCTAATTAACCCAAGCCGTTTGGATTGGATCACTCTGATGGGTTTAATGGATCCATTGGCCAATCTAAAGTCCTAAAGGAAACAAAAAAAGAAAATAAATAAAAGAAACGAAATAATTCACTAAATACTAATCACTAATATATATATATATATATATATATATATATATACAGTTTATTTAATAATATTATATGATAATTCTGTTCATCTAATTCATATATACAATATGTACAAATTACGAGTTTTAATCTGAACTCATAAAAAATCGAATGTAAAATAGGTCTTTTAATGAAAGTAAATAAAGAAAGCAAAAGTACTATTTGTTTTTTTCAGTTTGTTTTTAATCTATATGCATTCATAAGATCAAATATTAAACTACTACTTAAACAGAAAAATGTAGACAATGAAAATTATACTACATGTAAGAATTCCTGTAATAAACAAGCAAATGAAAAAAGGAACAGACTAACCTATCAATCACTTTGAAGAATATGCATCCAATTGTTTGTGTAAATCATACATCAGTCCATCCACGAAAGAAATATGTTGTGCATCTTCACACTGTTTGGGATAAACGCCAAACTGTATATTGCCTGGTGTATTTAATTAATAAAACGATAGGATGCAAACTGATAACTGTGATATAATAGACTGCAAGTGATAACACATGAGATAAATCCTACAGTTACATCTTGCATTTAATCAATCAACATGTTTAAGGTAAACCTCATAATATGAATTGAATGATCATTCACTGTTTTGATAAAACTGAAGCATAAAATCGTGAACTATGAAGGAAAAAACTATCTTGACAACAAAATAATCTGCGAAGACGAAAGCTATCAACAGTCATTAAATTATCAAGATAAACAAATTATAGACAATAACAACATTCACAGATGACTAAAGCATAAAGTAAATATTTGTTATGTCCAAATTCAAGTATAAGTAGTTCACAACTACCCCCAGGCCAAGATGCCCTTGATTACAAAAAGTGATGGGTTTATAAAGGCCTCAGAAAGATAATTGTTTCCCTTTCTGAGATCAAATATTGATTACAAAATTAAAAGGGGGATGAAACCACCCAGATCCTACTAAATCCTCCAAAACTAACAAAAGTTCATTTCTATTCATACAAAATGCATCAAAGATATGACTGTAAGGTCTCAAGGGTGACTCAGATCAATTTGTAATCATGGATTCCTGAATATCCTGAAAGAAAAAGGAAAATAGAAATATTTTAGATACATTTTCAACCATTAATTTACACAATTCAAAATAACATAACTGGCTACATAATCTTGTGATTCTATAGCTAGTTATTTTAGTAAATGAAATCCAATTTATTGAAAGAACAAAGCAATCTAATTTCAACAAACAGTCCTATTTTAAGATGAAGAATCATACCTCAAACTATGAGATCAAATTGTATTAGACAACCTTGGAATTTACAATGGTTGTTGTAGCCTCAATGTTTTTAAATACTACATTGCCTGTTGTCTTCATACGTTTTTTTTTCCCTTGAATAACATACTCGAGCCTATGGTTTTTGCTCATTAAGACATCGATCTGATCCTTTAAAGCCTTAACCCGTGACTGTAGGATAGGGATATCAATATAATATCTATCAATCCATGATAGACAGACTTCACACTTTGACTGTGTGTCGGTTGCATGGGAACAAACAAGATTGTGAACCGAAGCATCTTCCATACAGACAGTAGATTCATTACCCAATTTGACACTAGGAAACTCTCGATTGTTTTTCAAACAAGGAGGTAAATTGTCAACAAAGTTGTAGGGTCGATCAAGGTGTGGCTCGAATGAATGAGGGTCTTCTTCAGTGAGGAACCTATAGATTTCAGAGTCTGAACTCTCATGGACTTTGATCATGTTGATCGAACTCACATGAGAGTTCGACTTGTTACGAAGCCTCCTCGAAATTAGCCTCCCGACTCTCTTGTTCTTAAAATTTATATCAACATTTCTCTTAGATGCCTTCCCTATAGATTTCTTTAAATCTTTAACATAGTCATTAGGATGTATAACCTACTCACAGGTCTATTCAATAACCTTTGGATCATTCAAGGGTTTGTTGTAGGAGGCTGAGACATAGTCATGGATAGGTGAGAGGGGCGTTTTAGGGTAGATTAGGGTTTCTTCAACCACGAGTTTGTCGATCTCATCAACATTTGGATTAGAGAAACCATTTCTCATTAAAAATGAGTCCCAATTATCACTCTGCAACTCTAATTGATGCACAAGCAAGATTTTGATTAGGCCATGATGGAAGAGGCTCGAGTCTGACCACTGCTTTCTATACCTTTTTCCCATTTTATAAAGGCTCCTCAATAAATAATACGGCATGTTCAAAGGAAACCCCATAAACATCATAAGCAGGCGCATATGGTACAAAAACACAAGACCAAAACGTCCCTCACAAGTAACAAATTTTTTTACCACAAGCAAGCAGAACGTACCACCGAGCTTTTAGGAAGGAAATGGGCATACCTTTGTCGCATCCTTTTATCTTCCGAGAAGTAAAAAGCAGACTCCAACGAACTTCTTCCACTTTTTCATTTTTGAACCACCTTTGACCGCTTGCAGGTAGTCCTGTAGCTTGACTCAAGAAATCCTCTGTAACCTTAAGTTGGACATCATGCACCTTAGCCCTACACCCATCGAAGGAAAAGGAAAATTCTTGGGCAGTTTGTAAATTGAAACCCTGAAATTTTCTAATGAAAACGAGCCAACCACTTCTCTCCATATATTCTATGGCATCGTCATATAAGAGCAGAGTTTGAATTCCATTAAGTTCGACTCTCACAACAGGATCCATACTGGACGGGAGGGTAATCAATCAAACACAACGTGCAGGGAGGGTTTGTGAGAACAAAACAGAGCCATACCTCGAGCTCAAGAAACACCAAAAGTGAACGGTGTAAAAACTCATAACGATAAGATGGGTGTTTAATTGAAATGCATGCGAAGAGGGTTTGCAAAGCCCAAGGCCAGCCTTGGAAATGATGGCTGACTGCAAATCGTATTGCCATCTTTGCATTTAGTACAATCTAGGACCAAAGCATTAAAAATGAAAATAAGTGCACGCATCGTGGGTTTGATCACAAGGTTTGGGTAAGTTGAAAATCAAAAATCAAAGGCTTAGCAAAAAGAAACATATAGCCAAGAATCATACAAAACCGTACCAAAAATAAAATCATGGGGGTCCTTTGTTTATATAACCATCAATCTCTAAGCATGCATGGTGTTGAAAGGATCGAAACAAAGAGAGTAACTCTTCATGGCAAGGAACCAAGCTTCATTAATAAACTGTATGAACAATTTGCCTTTAATAAAATTTTAAAACAGAATGGTAACACAGTCGCAAGTTTTCATGCTTCATATTCATGCTTTCAGTCATGACCAAAGAATAGACAAAAGCAATAGGAAAAAGATACGAATTACAACTGTCATTTCGAAAATTGCTCACGAAGAGTAATAAAACAAATGACCCCAGTTAGGCAACTATATAGATCATTTAATTGATATAAAAGTTAACAAATATTTGGGCTGCCAACAATGGCAACATGCTGGGATAAGTAGTTATCTATGTAATACGAACGAGTTCAGGTTAGAGAAATATGAAAAACTTCAAATCGAAGAACAACTAAAAGGTTATTTGAACATCTTTAATAATCATGACGCAGTCCAGTTTAATATATCTTTCGTTAAAAAGAACGAAATCAGGTGACAGACTTCACAAAAGAAAGCCACGATGTTTAAGTTAATGTCTCCAATATTGTTGATAGGGCCATTGCTGCCAGCAGGCATTCATAGCCTCGACAGGGATGTCAATTAACCCACTCTGACGTCCATATCCTCTCCAAGAAATTTCAAATGAGAACGAAGGACACTTATGGCCAAAACAAGATTTATATCTGATAATTTTCTTTTACTTGACATCGCTTCACTGCCAGGAGGCCTGTTCAGTACCCCGATGAAGTTGTCTTGGCATCATGCATGCATTTACCTGCTTCCAGCAGACCTGTTCAATGTCTCGGTGGCTTTACAAGCACTTCACACAACTCTCTAAGAGTTTATTCACATTCTGATATAGTTTTTTAAAAATATTCAACAGAGCAGGGTGATGCTGAAAACTCTAGTTTTTTATCATAACTTAATATATCACAGGCCTTTAAATTTTTCTTGCTATCCTTCATCAAGATCTAAAAAATAGTTCATTAATAAAACTAATTTTCAAGAACAGGGAGACATCGTTGAGCTGCTTTCTTAAAGAGCAGGGATAGCGTAAAGAGATTTTTTACAGATAATCATGAATACTTTCAAGTGCAAATTGAAACTGAGAAATCGACTTTCAAACAAAATGTAATCTTTAACTAGCCTACAATTTCAGAGAAGGAAAACAATTGATGTTCTGACAGCCTTTGACAGCTATTTTCGAGATGAAGTATTTTGTTTTCTTCATCTGAGCTAGACCACAGTACATGCATGTTTGTTTCAAAAAGACCGATAAACAAAAATGAAAACAAAAACAAACCAGCAAAGAAAAACAAACAGTAAGGGAATCAAAACAGAAAAATATTTACAAAATGTGTATGGGAGAGTTGTCAGGTGAAATACTTTTTAAGAGCTTGGCCATTCACCGGGAAGGTGTTTGGCTATCCCTCTAAATTCTGCAGGTGAAAAGAACTGGGACCTAGTTTTTCAGCAATTAAAAATGGTCCCAACCACAGGTTTTGAAACTTAGTATGTTCACCTTTCCCCTCATGAGGTTTGTCCCACTTAAGGACAAGATCACCTACCTCAAAATTTCTGTCAGAGGCAGAATTGGAATCGAACCAGTTTTTGACAATGAGTTGATGTTGATCCAATTTTTGTTTTGCTTGAGCCCTTACTTCCTCTAATTTCAGCAAAGTGTTAATCCGACTTTCCAAAGGAGGATAGACTTCTTCTTTCACCTTATGCGATAACTACAGAGATGGAAGAAGAACATGTGGTGGAAGAATTGCTTCCCTACCGTAAAGGAGAAAAAAAGGGGGAATTACCAACAACAATTTTAGGAGTTACCCTATCAGCCCAGATTGCATTAAATAGTGCATTATGCCAGTTTTTTATGATTTTTGGAGACCATTCTCTTGATGATCTTGGTCAGGTTTTTATTAAGTGATTCAGCCAAACAAATGCCTTGGGGGTAATAGCTAGCAGAATACTTTAATTTTATTCCTTTTTCTAAAGAGAAATCACTCATTTCGAGAGACGAAAAATAGGAAGAATTATCAAATACTAGGCATTCAGGAATACCGAAACGAGTGATAATATTTGAATTCAGGAAAGATATTACCTGACTGGTGTTTACCACTTTTAATGGTGTAGCCTCGGACCATCTGGTGAAATAATTTGTGGCTATTATGATGTATTTATGTTGCTGCACGGAGGTGGGGTTGATTGGGCCTATAATATCAAGGCCCCATTGCTAAAAAGGGGAGTCTACTGAAACAGGTTGCAACGGAAATGCTGACTTTTGTACTCGTCCAAAAGATTTTTGACAGATCACACACTTACGACATAACGCATGGGCATATTTGAAAAGAGTAGGCCAGTAATATCCTGCCCTTAATACTTTGTGGGCAGTGGTGTCTCCACCGAAATTCCCACTAGCTTCCCCTGCATGTAATTCTAATAAGACTTTATCTACTTCATATTTTTCTAGACAACACATAAGTATTCATTCAAATTTTGGCGAAACAATATGCCATTTACCAATTGAAAAGAAGAATATTTTAATCTTAATGATCTCCTCTTTTTTTGGATTAAGGTGATGGGGAGCTGATCCGTGAATTAGATAAAATTTGATGTCATCATACCAAGGACTACTAAGATTTTGTGTATAGCAGATTTGATTTTGATTGTGCTGATCTTGAATTAACATATCAGTTTTATTCTGTTCTTCTATAGCTAAGTCAGCAACCAATTTACATAAACCTTGGCCTCTAACAATTTGTGTTGGAGTGATTTCAAGGTTATATTCTTGTAAGGAGGTGACCCAGTCTGCCCTTTTTTCACCCAGTTCTTTCTGCACTAACAAATTCCCGACAGCAGGGTAAGGGACAATGATTTTCGTCCTAGACTTCAATATATAAGATCGAAAGTGCTTTACTACTTTAAAAACATCATAAGCCTGCTGATCTACTACTGGGTAATTAAGTTCTTCTCCCTTAAAGGATGAACTCATAAAGGCAATATGAACTTCGTTGGTTTCAACATTCTTTTGGGTTAGCACAACGACATAAGACCGATTAGAGGCAAACGTGTAGAGAGTGAAATCTCGCGAAAAATCAGGGTTCATTAGGGAAGGAGCATCTACTATATCCTTTTTTATTGAGTCAAAAGCTTGACTTTATAGAGGTCCCCAATGGTAATGTACATAATTTTTTATTAAATTTTGTAATGGTCTGACCATTTTTGAAAGCTAGGGACGAACCTTCTAACAAAGTTTATCTGACCTACGAAAGATTGCATGGACTTTTTGGAAGAGGGAGGGGTTAGTTTTTAAATGACTTGGGTCCTTTTAGGGTCAATGATCATCCCTTCATTTGATACAATGAATCCGAGCAGCTTGCCTTGTTCTATTGCAAAGACATATTTTTTGGGATTTAAAGAGATGTCATACTTACGACATCATTGTAGAACAGATCTTAGATGAGCTAAATGATCTCCTTTATTATTTGAGAAGACAGTGACATCATCTAGATAAACTACTATAGATTGATTGATTAGACCACGGAAAGCGATATCCATCACTCTCTGAAAGGTGGCACCGACATTTATAAGCCCAAAGGGAATTTTTATATAAGCATAGGTACCCCATGGTGTACGAAAAGTGGTCTTCAGCTAGTCTGGTGGAGACATAAGGACTTGGTTATACCCTGAAAAACCATCCAGCAGTGATAATATTTCAGAACCAGATACTTGTTGGAGGATCTGTTCCATGGGAGGAATAGGGTAGTTGTCTTTATCAAATGCTTGGTTTAAATTTCGGAAATCAACACATAGTCGAATTTCACCACTCTTCTTCCTTACAGGGACAAGATTAGAGACCCATTGTGTATGTATTACCGGGAAGATTATTTTAGCATTCAAGAGTTTGTTTATTTCTTTCTTGACTGTTGGTTCAAGTTTTGGGTGCATCTTTCTTAACTTCTATATAAAAGGTTGGGTTTGTGGTTTCATGGGAATAATGTGTTGTATGATGTTAGGATCGAAGGTTTTTAGATCGTCGTATGTCCAAGCAAAGACATCTTTAAATTCCCTAAACAATTTAATAAATGTTGTATTTTCTTGCTCAGAACACCCCATCCCCAAATTGATGCACTGTGGGTTATCTTTAGTTCCTAAATTTACTTTTTCATGTGTCAAGGAAGAACTATTAGTTTTACAATTCACTGATTTCTTGAATTTATCATGAAGATCATAAAATATTTCTAATCTTACCACATATTTTGGGATAGATTTTACCATATCTGATGTGGACTCCGGGGATCTTGGATCTGGTATTACCGTAAAATTGTGAAGGTCTTCGTCATGGGTACCTTCATCGATAACTACATCTTGGAAAGTCTATTCCATGTGCAGAAAACTGATGATCTGTTGATTGTCATCGAAGACTCTCCAATTTGTGATGTTGTCCAGGATGGATGGTCTGAAAAACAACTCGACAGAAAACACATTTGGAGAAAGGCCTTCTGCAGGAAAAAGTTTAGAGGCGACATTAGCTAACAAATCAGCCTCAGAATTATTCAATCTCGGAATAGAATTAATGTTAAACGCAAAAAATTTGTTCATTAAATTCCATACCTCAGTTTGATAGCTTTTCAGGTGTGGAGATAAATAGTGAATTTAGTTTTTTACCTATCTAACCACAATTTCTGAATCACCAAAGATTGTTAAATTCTGAATCCTCAAGTCTAGTGCTTTTCTGAGACCTTGCAGGAGTGCCTCATATTCGGCTGTATTGTTTGTGCATTCAAATTCTAACCAGCAAGCAATCAAAGTTTTGTTACCTGCTGGATCAATGAGCACACATCCCACACCAGCTCCTTCCTTAGATTTAGATCCATCAAAGTAAATAGACTAGATCTGATTTTCGTCAGGTGCATGTGACCACTGAGAGGGGGTTGTTGACTGTGTGCATGTCATAATTTCAGACTGTTGTTTCGGGTCAGTTATGGTAGAAGTTTCAACCATGAAATTTCCGAAAAAAGTGTTCATCAGCTGCATGTCAGGTGAATTGGGGGAAGCATTGAATGGTTCATTAGGATCATTTAAATCAGTTACCATGAACTTAAGATAACATTCACGATTGACCTTCATTCTGTTAGGCTTTCCATTTTTGGGCAGCCACAAGTGAGACCAATCTGTCGCAAAATAATCATGTAGATGTTTGGACCAATCTCTACTTAAAAACAAGCCATATACTTCAGGGATATCAACGAAAATAATATCAATAACTTGATGGAATTTAGGATTAGATGATAATTTGATAAGTACATTTTTTAATTCACCTATTACTTTAACACTAGTCCGATCAAGCTAAATAATTTTCAGACTGGAAGGTTGAACTTCAACATTGATTTTTTGGCAGACAGACCAAGGCATTACGTTTGATGATATACCTGAATCTACCATACAATTATGTACATTCCTATTGAAAATTTCAAAAGTCAACAAAAAGGGTGGGACATTTCTGCGAGTATTAACAATAGAAGTTTGTTGTTTTTTAGTCGTAGCCCCTGAAACTAGTTTATCTACATTTGTTACACTTTTTATAGCAAGGTCTCTTTTATCAGAGGACTCAGCGTCGTTTTAACGGAGACCGTTTGAGGTGTTTTGGGGTTGTTTTCAGCAAATTTGTTGTTGTTTGGATTGTTGTTTTTGTTGTTTACTACAATATTCTGCAGCATCTTTTGCAGAAGAAAAGGAAATTTCAATAATTCGTAAACAAAAATATTAGCTCTAAGTTTTTTGAGATCCTCAATCAAATCATACTCTAAACTTGGAGTTGCTGAATTTTGTTTAGTTTCAATTGGTTTAGAATGTTTTTGAGGTGCATTAGTTCCAATTTCAGAAGAAGATTTATTCGTTGTTTTACTTTTGGTATTGTAAGGATGCACTGTTTCAAAATTAGCTTGAAAGATGCTATCCGAAAAATGCCCGAAAATGTTGGGAGATGATTCGTCCTCTTCCACTATTTCTTGTTCAGCCATGTCTTCAGGAATCTCGAGAGGAATCAAGTTATCATGTGCTTCTAGAATTGTCTGGATAACAAACTGTAAGCTTTCTAGATTTAGGCCTTCAGAATTTGAGTTAGGTCGGTTTGTGGGAAAAGGCTTTCTGAAAGGGGGTTTGTAAGGGCCTTTGCTTGAAGAAGCTTCTTCAGCTGATCTTCTCAAATCTATAACCTGGTTTGACAACTTCTGAACGACCTTCTGTAAGCTTTCTAGATCTGAACCATCTAATTGAGTTTTGGTTTGGGGAGGTCTAGGAAGAATTTCGATTTTCTTCTTGGAGGATGAAGTAGTTTCTACCTTGTTATAGATATTGTCTTTTAGGCTGAGAATATCTTTCTCGATTTGACTCACCTCTTCAAAGGCTTCTAATAACGTGGCTTTCTTAGACCTTTTTACCCAAATTGATATGTTTTGGTGTAGGGATTTCGTGTATTATGCGACGATAAGATTATCAGCAGGCATTGAATCCGCGGGGATTCGATTCTTTAATGTTAGGAACATTTGATTAAAGTATTTTATCTTTTCTTTGGGGTTCATATTTAAAATAGAGAGTTCCATGACTAGGACTTCAGGATATTTTTCGTCTCCAAATTTCTCAAGGAAACAGGATTTGAATCTATCCCACAACACAATGGTGTGGGGCTGTTGGGAAAAGTACCAGGTAGAGGCATTGCCTTCAAAGGTGTATGGAAAAAGTCTACATACTACGTCTTCGTGTTCAACACTATGAAGCCTAATGGCTAACATGAATTTTTTAATATGATCCTCAACGATCTGCTTGGAATCTGGGTCAAATTTGGGGAGCCATTTCTCCAGATGTTTAGGCAAAGGATGTTGGGGCCTAGGTATGGCCACTGCATCTTGATCGAGCCAAGGTCTGGTGGGATTATTCAGATTTTCCATTGGCGTGGGTGGTGTCGAAGGCTGAGATGAAGAATTGCCTTCGTTTGATGATCCTTCTCCTGAAGAAGCAAGAGATGAAGGGGGTGGTGATGGTGGAATACCAGATCCTCCTGCTGCAAGAGTGAGGATGTGATTTGGATCCATAGGGTTTAGGGTAAGACTGGTTCCTTCAAGTTGCTCCCAAATATCAGAGAAGTCTAAAGGTTGATTCAATGGCTGACCTGGTTGTCTGATATGGGCCAAAGCACCGTGTGTCCTTAGGAGGGATTGACGAACAATTTCTTATAGGTAAGACCCTGGGGGGTTTGATGTTATTGGTTCAATGGTAATCCGTGGATTTCCATTTGATGTGGTTGATGTTTGAGAGACGATGTTGTCGTCAGAACGAATTCTTGTTACTATAGGTGAGCGGGTAGGTGGGGGAAGAGTCTTGTGACCTCCATGTGCCATCAATAGTATTCAGGCCCTCCTTCTAGCACCATTTGTTGATGAGCGAAAATGACCGCTCATCAACTGGAAGAGTGAATCTAGTCTGGGGTTGTCTAATTAACCCAAGCCGTTTGGATTGACTCACTCTAACGGGTTTAATGGCTCCATTGGCCAATCTAAAGTCCTAAAGGAAACAAAAAAAGAAAATAAATAAAAGAAAT
>JZKD02S1912319.1:383573-398127 GCA_000966675.3 Picea glauca
TATATATATATATATATATACACACATCTGAATATATATACAGTTTATTTAATAATATTATATGATAATTCTATTCATCTAATTCATATATACAATATGTACAAATTATGAGTTTTAATCTAAACTCATAAAAAATCGAATGTAAAATAGTTCTTTTAATAAAAGTAAATAAAGAAAACAAAATTACTATTTGCTTTTTTTGGTTTGTTTTTAATCTATATGCATTCGTAAGATCAAATATTAAACTAATATTTAAACAGAAAAATGTAGACAGTGATAATTATACTACATGTAAGAATTCTTGTAATAAACAAGCAAATGAAAAAAGGAACAGACTAACCTATCAATCACTTTGAAGAGTATGCATCCAACTATTTGCATAAATCGTACATCAGTCCATCCACGAGAGAAATCTGTTGTGCATATTCACACTGTTTGGGATAAACGCCAAACTGTATATTGACTGGTGTATTTAATTATAAAAATGATAGGACACAAATTGATAACTGTGATATAATAGACTACAAGTGATAACACATGAGATAAATCCTACAGTTACAGCTTTCATTTAATCAATCAACATGTTTAAGGTAAACCTCATAATATGAATTGAATGATCATTCATTGTTTTGATAAAACTGAAGCATAAAATCGTGAACTATGAAGGAAAAAATATCTCGACAACAAAATAATTTGCGAAGACGAAAGCTATCAACAGTCATTAAATTATCAATATAAACAAATTATAGACAATAACAACATTCACAAATGACTAAAGCATAAAGTAAATATTTGTTATGTCCAAATTCGAGTATAAGTAGTTCACAACTAGCCCCAGGCCAAGATGCCCTTGATCACAAAAAATGATGGGTTTATAAAGGCCTCAGAAAGATAATTGTTTTCCTTTCTAAGATCAAATATTGATTACAAAATTAAAAGGGGGATGCAACCACCCAGATCCTACTAAATCATTCAAAACTAACAAAAGTTCATTTATGTTCATACAAAATGTATCAAAGATATGACTGAAAGGTCTCAAGGGTGCCTCGGATCAATTTGTAATCATGGATTCCTGAATATCCTGAAAGAAAAAGGAAAATAGAAAGATTTTAGATACATTTTCAACCATTAATTTACACAATTTGAAATAACATAACTGGCTACAGAATCTTGTGATTCTGTAGCTAGTTATTTTAGTAAATGAAATCCAATTTATCAAAAGAACAAAGCAATCTAATTTCAACAAACAGTCCTATTTTAAGATGAATAATCATACCTCAAACTATGACATCAAATCGTATCAGACAACCTTGGAATTTACAATGGTTGTTGCAGCCTCAACGTTTTTAAATACTACATTGCCTGTTGTCTTCATACATTTTTCTTTCTCTTGAATAACAGACTCGAGCCTATGGTTTTCTCTCATTAAGACATCGATCTGATCCTTTAAAGCCTTAACCCATGAATGTAGGATAGGGATATCAGTATAATATCTATCAATCCATGATAGACAGACTTCACACTTTGACTGTGTGTCGGTTTCATGGGAACAAACAAGATTGTGAACCGAAGCATCTTCCATACAGACAATAGATTCATTACCCAATTTGACACCAGGAAACTCTCGATTGTTTTTCAAACAGGGAGGTAAATTGTCAACAAAGTTGTAGGGCCAATCAAGGTGTGGCTCGAAGGAATGAGAGTCTTCTTTAGCGAGGAACCTATCGATTTCAGAGTCCGAACTCTCATGGAATTCGATCATGCCGATCGAACTTGCATGAGAGTTTGACTTGTTACGAAGCCTCCTCTAAATTAGCCTCCCGACTCTCTTGTTCTTAAAATTTATATCAACATTTCTCTTAGATGCCTTCCTTGTAGATTTCTTTAAATTTTTAACGCAGTCATTAGGATGTATAACCTGCTCACGGGTCTGTTCAATAACCTTTGGATCGATCAAGGGTTTCTTGTAGGAGGATGAGACACAGGCCTGGATAGGTGAGAGGGGCATTGTAGGGTAGATTAGGGTTTCTTCAACCGCAATTTTATCGATCTCATCAACATTTAGATTAGAGAAACCATTTCTCATTAAAAATGAGTCCCAATTATCACTCTGCAATTCTAATTGATGCACAAGCAAGATTTTGATTAGGCCATGATGGAAGAGGCTCGAGTTTGACCGCTGCTTTCTATAACTTTTGCCCATTTTATAAAGGCTCCTCAATAAATAATATGACATGTTCAAAGGAAACCCCATAAAAATCATAAGCAGACGCAGATGGTACAAAAACGCAAGACCGAAACGTCCCTCACAGGTAACAAATTGTTTTACCACAGCAAGCAGATCGTGCCACCGAGATTTTAGGAAAGAAATGGGCATACCTTTGTCGCATCCTTTTATCTTCCGAGAAGTAAAAAGAAGACTCCAAGGAACTTCTTCCACTTTTGCATTTTTGAACCACCTTTGACTGCTTGCAGGTAGTCCTGTATCTTGACTCAAGAAATCCTATGTAACCTCAAGTTAGACATCACCCACCTTATCCCTACACCCATCGAAGGAAAAGGTGAATTCCTGGGAAGTTTGTAAATTGAAACCTTGAAATTTTCTAATGAAAACGAGCCAACCACTTCTCTCTAGATCTTCTCTGGCATCGTCATATAAGAGCAGAGTTTGAATGCCATTAGGTTCGACTCTCACAACAGGAGCCATACTGGACGGGAGGGTAATCAATCAAACACAGTGTGCAGGGAGGGTTTGTGAGAACAAAACAGAGCCATTCCCCAAGCCCGAGAAACACTAATAGTGAATGGTGTAAAAACTCATAACGATAAGATGGGTGTTTAATTGAAATGCATGCGAAGAGGGTTTGAAAATCCCAAGGCCAGCCTTGGAAATGATGGCTGACTACAAATTTTATTGCCACCTTTGCATTTAGTACAAGCTAGGACCAAAGCATTAAAAATGAAAATAAGTGCGCGCATCATGGGTTTGATCATAAGGTTTGGGTAAGTTGAAAATCGAAAATCAAAGGCTTAGCAAAAAGAAACGTATAGCCAAGAATCAAACAAAACCATACAAAAAATCAAATCGTGGGGGTCCTTTGTTTATATAACCATCAATCTCTAATCTTGCATGGTGTTGAAAGGATCGAAACAAATATAGTAACTCTTCATGGCAAGGAACCAAGCTTCATTAATAAATTGTATGAACAATTTGCCTTTAATAAAATTTTAAAAGAGAATGGTAACACAGTCGCAAGTTTTCATGCTTTGTATTCATGCTTTTAGTCATGAACGAAGCATAGACAAAAGCAATATGAAAAAGAGACAACTTACAACTATCATTTCGAAAATTGCTCACGAAGAGTAATAAAATAAATGACCCCAGTTAGGCAACTATATAGATAATTTAATTGATATAAAAGTTAACAAATATTTGGGCTGCCAACACACCGTCATAATATTAGGGTTATAATTTTTTCTTCAAGAGGATAAGATTTGGATGGTGTAGACTCAAGGGCCCTTTTCACTAGTTCAAGACTAAATGGGAGCTCTATGGAAGTTGGGAATGGTCAACATGGATGCCACTATTATCCTCCACATTCATAATGAATTCCAAGCGCAAGACATCACTGATCACCCTAAGGCATTTTATGAGAATACAGAGAAGTATTTTCAACAACTTACCATTCTCTTCGCGAGCTCTCTCTCTCGGTGCCCTTTGCAAGCTCTCTCTAACCCTGCAGCTTGTGATCTCTCTCCTGGTGCCCTCCACAATCTCTCTCTAACCACGTAGATTGTGAGCTCTCTCCCTGTGCACTCTACAAGCTGTCTCTAACCGCAAGCTCAAGCTCTCAACTATCTCTGCTTTTGAATGGGAGCGATTTCATGAATGGGAGAAATCATAAAAGTATTTTCTTTGAATGGGTGCAAGTCTCCTTTTCTATCATCAAACTACGACCAAAGCCCCCAATGACTTGTACCGACATCATTTGGCATTGAACTTCCCAATCCCTATGCACCACCTAGGTTGACACTGGATAAAACCATACCTCTAAGTGTTTATCTTTGTCTCAATATTATTCTATTCCCATAAATACCCCTAGTGATGGAAAACCCCCTTTTTCCACCCCCACCAAGGAAGTCCCGCTAAAAGATCCCCCCATTAGTCCTCTATAGCTAAACCTTGAGGTGGACAATGCCATATATGAGCCATCGCATGAGACTATCATGGTCCTGTTTGCACCCAATATGGTAAAACATGGATTTAATGAAAATGTTAACCACCTCCCACTTAGCTATTAGTGGATCACCCTCTATTCTAAGTCTCTTCATATGAATTCCCCACCAAGTTTGAGCATGACGCTCTAACCTTAGTGGTATATTCTACTCTTCTCCTATGTTATGCACGTTAAAAATAGACTAATAACTTTTTCAACCCTTGATTCAACTTTATAGCTTCGATCTCACCTTGATAGGGCTTGAGTCCACTTTTTCTTCCACTTGAATTAGGGGCTAAGAATATGTGATGTTGGAACTTGGTCCCTCTTTCTCTAGCTCTTCTTTATATTCAAGGTTCTTGGTAGAGACAATGCCCAAGTTAGAGTTTCCAAGCTCTTTGAAATTTCTAAACTTTCTCTCTATAGTTGACATTAGTATCCCCATATTGTAGGAGATGTTTGAGACTTGTGCTTCTAGTCTTGCAAATTTCTCCTACTAGTCATCCTTTGGATTGCTAGTGTACTCAATTGTCATGGTTAGGGTTTGAGATTTCTTTATTTATGAGGATTTTTGGATCTTGCATTATCCCAAAAATACCACAAAGAAAATTGTTGTAATACCAATATGATTTGTAAATTGTTGTGGATATTCCATTAGACAGCTCGTCACAATATATTTTACAAGTAACTACAAAATATTATGAAGTTAACCTCTATTATGCAGTGTTTACTTTTAATTAAGAATGTAACATTATAATGATAACCATCAAAATAATGAAATGAATGGAAAATATAAAGAGAAGTTACAACAATAAAATGAGCACGCCATCACACCATGAACACAATATGTGCCATCAAAAACCCAATATGAGATAATCCAACAAGAAGATGAGAATTATGCCTTGATATTTTATTCTCATATATAAAATGAAAGATATAAAGAGACATGGACTCACTATGGAGTTATATTAGACACTGTGACTCGAATGGTTGATACATGGTCTTCTATTTCCTCTATTCTGCTCAAAATATCCCACTCCTTTTTTCTATTCACCTATGGAACAACAAATCAATACAATAGGGATGAAAACCCTTATTTCCCTTGAAACTCAATGTTTAACATATCCTAATGAATATCTAAGGTTGGATTTAGGTTCTATTGTAATGTCCCCAAGGCCGAGCCCTGTTGTAAATCATGTCTATGAAGTATAAATCTTGTTTATGAACTGTAGTTCAAGTTTATAAGGCTGGTGAGCCAAGTTATATAAGCTAGTGGGCTTATGTGTTATTAGGCCAGGGAGCCTAAGTGTTGAAGGCTAGGAGCCTGATTTTTGTACATGTAATTATGCACAATATTAATACAAAACATCTCTGCGTGTGGACCGACCACGATGAATGAGTGATGGGGGACTAAGCTTCCACAAAACCTGGGTAATGGATTGGGTGTTGGAAGGTTGGAAAGAGAGGCTAAGTGTGGAGCCTAGGTGTTAAGCCTAGGGGCTTAAGTCCTTGGGAATAATATTTTAATATTATCCCAAAAGCCATGTGAAATCTATGTTCAATCACAGAGGCCAAATGCGTACGGATGGAGGATGGAGGAACTAGAAGGTTGAACCTTGGATTCAGGTGATGGTTGGAGGAATTCCCCCCCCCAACACCTACGCAACAGTCGATGGAATGGAAAGAGAACCCCCAACACGGCTCATTTCCTAGGTGAAATCGTATGTGCCTGAGTCGACACATGTCACCCATGAAGCTGCATGCATCCCTCCCCAGGAACTTAGGACAAAACATAGATTTCACATGGCTTTTGGGATAATATTAAAATATTATTCCCAAGGACTTAAGCCCCTAGGCTCCACACTTAGCCTCTCTTTCCAACCTTCCAGCCCCCAATCCCTTACCCAGGTTTTGTGGAAGCTTAGTCCCCCATCACTCATTCATTGTGGTCGGTCCACACACAGAGATGTTTTGTACTAATATTGTGCATAATTATATGTACAAAAATCAGGCTCTTGGCCTTCAACACTTAGGCTCCCTAGCCTAATAACACATAAGCCCACTAGCTTATATAACTTGGCTCACCAGCCTTATAAATGTGAATTATAGTTCATAAACAATATTTATACTTCATAGACATGATTTACAATAGGGCTCAGCCTTGGGGACATTACAATCCCCTCCCCTTATTTTTGCACTATCCTCAGTGCAACTTTACACTACATATGCAAGCTTTTCAAAATTTTCAAAAAGATGCGGGTACTCTGCCCGCATAACATGTTCATGCTCCCATGTCGCGTCCTCAAGACCGTACCAAGTCCACTGGACCTTTACAAGCCCTATGGCTCAATTCTGGAGCTATTTGTTTTTCTTGTCCAATATGTGCACAGGATGCACTTGCAGGACACCTTCTTGCTTCACCTGGATCACATTCCAATAAATTACATGATTAGCATCAAGCATATACTTTTTAAGAAATGAAACATGAAACACATTATGTACAGTCATGGATGCAGGTAATGCAAGCATATATGCAACTGGCTCAATCCTTTCTAGGATTTCAAAGGGCCCACAAAATCTGGCTGCCAACTTGGCACAACTTCCCAGCTTCAGGGAACTCCTGTCAGCTTTCACTTTCAGGAAAACATGATCACCCACTTTGAACTCTCTGTGGGTTCTATTCTTATCAGCATAACTTTTTTTCCTGTCCTGGGTAGCTTTCAAATTTTGCTTATTTTTATCATTTGGTCCTCCATCTCCTTGAGCAACTTTGGCCCAACTACTGTTCTATCAATTGGATTATCCCAGCTCACTGGAGTATTGCACTTTCTTCCATAAAGTGCTTCAAATGGGCTCATCTTTAATGATGCATGATACCCATTGTTGTAGGTGAATTATACCAAGTGTAGGTAGTCTTCCCATCTTGATGGTTTTTCCATCACATACATTCTCGGTATGTTTTCTATTACTCTGTTCACCCTCTATGTCTATCCATCAGACTCAGGATGATAACATTTACTAAAGTTCAGATTCATTCTGAATCCTTTGAACAATCCTTTCCATAAATTCAAGGTGAATTTCGGGTCTCTGTCGGACACGATTGTTTTAGGAATTCCGTGCAATCGTGCCACTTCATTTATGAAAATATCAACAACATCTGTTGCCTTGTGAGTAGTTTTCAGTGGAATAAAATGGGCATCTTTTGTAAGCTTGTCCACCACCACCATGATCGAATCATGCAGCTTGCATGTTCGGGGAAATCCCGTAATAAAATCCATCATTACTACTTCCCACTTCCACTCAGGAATGGGTAAAGGTTGCAGCAACCCTGCTGGGTGCCTATGCTCAAATTTAACTTTCTAGCACTCCATACATCTAACGATGTATTCAACGTTCTCTCTCTTCATACCCAACCAAAAGTAATGGCTCTTAACTGTTTCTACTATTTTGTGATATCCAGGGTGCCCTGCATAAGGCACATTATGCATCTCCTGCAAAATAATTTGTTTCAAGCACTGGACATTGGGTACAAAATTTTTGTTCTTGTACAAAAGTATTCCATCTATTTCCAATTTATAAATTTCCATCTTCTATGGCATCTTACCCTACTGTAGCTTGGCTACCAATTCTCTGTACTGTAGATCTGCATTTGCATCCTTCAGAATTCTTCTTTTAATATCAGTCTGATACATGCTAATGGCTATAGCATGTAATTCATGCACCCTCCTGCTGAGTGCATCAGCCACTTTATTCTCCTTTCCTTTGATATGCTTTATCTCAAAGTCGTACTCACACTGAAATTCTAGCCACCTACTTTGTCTAGCGTTTAAGGTTAGCTAATCAAAAAAATATTTCAGACCGTTATGGTCTGTTCTGAGTTCAAACCTCCTTCCCATGAGGTAATGCGTCCATTTCTTTAGAGCATGAACTATGGCTGCCAACTCCAATTCATGGTTTGCATAGTTCTTCTCATGCTCTTTTAATTTCCTGGACTCATAACATATTATGAATCCATTCTAACTGAGGACCCCTCCCAGTCCTTCTTTGCATGCATCAGTGCATACTATGAAATCTGTATTTGGATCTGCAATCCTCAGGATTGGAGCACTGGTTAACAACTACTTCAATTGCTAGAAACTTTCCTCACATCCCTCTATCCAGTGAAACTGCTTCCCCTTTCTTTGCAAGGAAGTGATAGGGTAAGATATCTTGGAAAACCCTGCAATGAACCTTCTGTAATAACTAGCCAATCCCATGAAGGATCTAACTTTTGTTACGTTCCTTGGCACTGACCATTCTCTAATGGCTTCAATCTTCTCAGGGTCTACCACTATCCCATCCTTCGAGATAATATGTCCCAAGTAATGGATCTGCTCCTGATAAAATGAGCACTTGCTCAGCTTGGCATACAGTTGGTGCTCTCTTACCACCTGCAACACAATCCTCAGATGTTGTTCATGTTCTTCTTTGGTCCTGGAATACACTAGAATGTCATCCAAGAAGACGATGACAAACTTGTCTAGATAGTCCCTGAATACTCCATTCATCAAACTCATAAAAAAAGTGGGTGCATTTGACAGTCCAAACGGCACCACTATGAATTCGTAATGACCATACCTTGTTCTAAAGGCAGTATTGTTGATGTCTTCATCTTTTATTCCTACTTGGTGATATCCAGATCTTAGATCTATTTTCGAAAAGATCTTTTCATCCTTCAACTGATCGAAGAGATCATCAATCCTCGGCAAAGGATACTTGTTCTTCACCATTACTTTCTTCAATTGCCTGAAATTGATGCACAATCTCAGCGTTCCATCCTTCTTCTTTACGAATAGGACCAGGGCACCCCAAGGTGACACGCTTGGGTGTATATAGCTGAAACTCTTTCATTTCTGGCACACTCATCCTGTACAGAGCCTTTGACACTGGAGTTTCTCCAGGCATCAAGTTCACAGAGAAATCGATATCCCTTTTCGGAGGTAGTCCAGGTGCTTCCTAGAATACATCTTCGAAATCTTTAAGTACCTCATGATCCTCAATACTTGACACCTTATCCTTAGGTGTTTCCCCCACATGGGCTGCAAATAATTGACAGCCTTTTCTATAGAACTTCTTCAACTACATTGATGATATTTCTCTAATAGTAACAACTCTAGGAATTCCTTGGATGGCTCTCTGATTCCCTTCTTCAACTAAGCAAGTGAATTCCTTGTTCCGACAGTCCAAGATGGAATGGTGTTGGTCCAACCATTCCATCCCAATTATACAGTCATAAGAGCATACGACAGAATGTTCAAATCGGCCTTCGTGCTCAGTCCATTCATGTCTACAAGACATGACTTGACTAAATCCATGACTTTCCTCTTGGTTCCTGTAGCTAGCTGCACTAACCAAGACTTTTCATGTTTGGTTCTTATCAAATGCAGACTTTCTACCACTCTAGGGTCTATATAACTATGCCTAGTCCCTGAATCAACTAAAATAGTAAATGGTTGGTTTTTTTATCATACCTTCTACTTCAATCATGTGCGACTGATACTCATCTTGTTTGTTGTCCAGGGCTGCGTAGATCCTTGGAATTCTATTGCCCATGTCCTCCACTGTTTCAGCCTGCTGAACATTGTGGATAACTCTTACTTTATCATTTCTATGGGGGCAATCCCTGTACCTATGGTTTTCTTTACAACCCCAACATTCCATAGGTGGCGGCCTTGACATTTTCCCACCCACTTCAACCTTCTTGGGCTCTCTATGAGACGGCTGTCCTTGAGGACTATTTCTGAAAAAGGGTGGTTTATTTCCCTTCTGCCTCTGTTCTTTCTTGAACTTTTTCTGGTCATCCCAAGCCTTCCGAAAGGTAGGATTTTCTCTTTGTTGTTCAAATAAGCACTTCACTATTCTTATCGTTTCTTCCATAGTATTTGGGTCATCATATTGAATCTTATCCCCAATAGGAGGTGGTAATCCACTCAGGTACCTCTAAATCTTGATAGACTCATATTTGATGAACGGAACATACTTCAGTAATTCCAAAAACTTTCGTTCATACTCATCAATGGTCTGGTTGTCCATCTTGAGTTCAAAGAACTCTTTCATCTTTCTGTCATGATATCTTTTAGTTAAGTATTTCCTCTCGAAATACCTCTTGAATTCTTTCCATGTGATGTCCCTTTTCCTGATGTGTTGCACCTGCGCAAGTTGATCCCACCACATGGATGCCTTTCCCTTCAATTGATACATGGAAATCCTGCCCTCTGCATGAGAGGAATAATTCTGCAGTTGAAAGTATTTCCTCATACCAAGCAACCAAGTTTCGGCATATTCCTCCTTCTTATGTTCTCCATCGAACGTTGGAGGCTTGATCTTGTTCATTTCCCCTTTCAATTCATCCATCCCATATCTCTTGTGCTTTCTGGTAGGAGATGAGCTTGAACTACTGTGTGCTTCCCTACTGGAATGATTTGGGGAGTGACGATGATGTCTGCTGACACTCCTTGATCTTATTTTCCTCTTAGGGGTCCTGCGACTCTCTGTCTTGCTTGAGTCACTCTCCTTTTCCAATTTCTTTTCTATTCTTTCCAGACTCTTCAACATCCTTAAGTTGAATTCACCCTGCTTATCCCTGACTTTCATGAGTGTTCGGCTATCAGCCCGGCGAGCCTGGGCATCTCTCTACAATCTTTCAATGATTTTCATCATATGTCCTTCCTTATCCATCTCTTTTCCTTGCCCATTAGAGTTTGATCCTTCGACTCCCAAGTTGACATTCCTTCCTTCTCTTTCATTCTCTGAATTAGAGGCAATCCGCACCTCTTCTATTCTCTTCTCTCAACGACAACCCTATTCGGTTATGGCACTTTCTAAGCTTCTGTAAACACATGTGCAGACAATAGGGATTTGTCAAGTTGTCATCCTTAGCAAATTCCACACATTCAAAACCATTCTGATTTAAGAAAATGCTTCGACTTCACAAATTTTTTGAGTTCTGCTCGGCTCTATAATTTTTGGGTGATAGCTCCCTCTTTCTTAACCCCTACCCTCATAACCAAAGGTCATGACCAAACGATATACTACTAGGTGCTACTCGAGCTTTAGACCTTCGAATATTTTAAGGTACACACATCTATCTCCCGGAGTTTTGATTTACCGAATTCACGTAAATCGGGTGGATTGACGGTCCACGTTTACCCAACATCCAAAGGTTAAAAATCAGCTATGGTTCTTCCGTCTTCAAAGATTTCAGGACTTCGGAACTTCGGGTTTCAGGGTTTCGGTAACCGAGAGTTAGAAATGCAGCGACCCAAACCACTGGTCACTCCATTCCCTGAACTCTGATACACGAGTTCTTGTACGAGATCCAACGATCCTCGATGATTTGGATCCAACGGTCCAGATCTTTTCGGAGTTTCGTGAACTAGGAGTTCACGATGCAGCGACTCCAAATATCTTGTCACTTCAATCCCTGAATTTCGATATGGGAATTCATGTATGAGATCAACGGCTGTGAGCCTCCCCTAATCTGACGGTCTAGATCTCTCCTAAGCTTACACCTATCAAAGCTCTTCAGCCCTAACTTCCTCGCTATTTGGATAGATTCGATGGCTCACTGGATTTTGGCACTTCTTCCTGGAAGCGCTCCACCGTCCGATTCTACCCTTGTTAATCTCTTTCGCGATTCGAGACTTGGAGTGACCAAGAATTTGGCCTGCGCTCCAAGTTCACGATCCATGAATTCACGAAATGATCCAACGGATCAAACCAACCACGATCAATGACCCACGTTTATTCTGGATTCTAGGGTCGTGAGTTTCTCCATCCACTAACCACCTTGCAACTTCTCGCTATCTTACGGTCCTCGCGATTTCGTGAGTTCTCCATAGAGAATTCTGACCGTCCAAATCTACTTCTCAAGGACTTCTGGCCAATGACTTGGTACCCTCCTTCTGAACTTTCATCTATTTGATCCAACGGTCCTGATTCTCCACGATATGATGACTCAGATCTCATTGGCATTTTGCGTATCAGGATTTCATGTGTCACGAGGTTGAAAGATTTTTCACCTTCGTCCTCCCTATTCCTGAAATGTCGATTTCTTCCTGGAAAATTAAAGGTCTAGATCTCTCTTAGATCGACAGTTGTGATCCAATCATGAATTTGTGTTTCACGAATTCTCACGAACTCACACTTAGGCCATTTCAAGTCACGATTCAGCGAAAGGCTAATCGCTCTCCATGCATCCTTTCCGATGGACGGTCCTGATGAATTCGAGATTTCATGTATCGCGATTTCCACACTCTTGTGCAACTCCAAAGGGTTTTAAACCTTGTGCACGTTCTCCATATTTGATGGTTGTGAGGGTTCTCCTTTCCTCCCAAACAGATTCTATAGCTCCAACACTTCTGGTGTGGAGTTCTCTCTCTCCCTGTGGCCATATACCACACCGGCTACAGTTTTATAATACTGCTACACCTCCTGAGATTTGTAACACGGTCAACTAGTCCATTGACACTCAGAAATATTCTGAGGTCTGAAGTTAGTCCTCCAGACATAATTTATTCTCAAAACCTCGATCCAAAGACCACTTATCCGGCCCATCCAGGCTCAGCGTTGAAACTAGGCTATGATACCATACTGTAACGTTCCTGACCATCAACCAAATGGTCGGGCCAACACTACTACGCGGAAAAACACTATTGTAACATATTATGCATTCTTATGAAATACAATTGCTTAATTATAGTTAAACACAGTGTAAGCACATTAATACCGTTAGAATACATAATCCACGACAGTAACAATAATTCACGAATACAACAGAATACATGTAAACATTGCTAGAATCACAAACATGCATATTTAATGGAAATTATACGCATGTATATACTTATCTTTTAGACTGGATGTAATTCACCAACTGCGTGTAGAACTCCCACGAACCTCCCAGCCTTAGACCACAGTGCTCATCACTCTCAGCAGTAGGTCACCCCCCATCTGGGACTAAGCTCCACCAGGTAGGGATTCCTAGGCTAGGAAGGGAATATAGGAAGACACACAGTCACAAGAGAAGGATTCTCTCCCAGGAGCCACTTATGCCCACTACCCACAGACTCTCATTCCCTACATGTCTGTCCCACCCCAGGATTATACACCTTCATTGTCACCAAGACATTCCATCGGCTACTAAACTCCCTTCCCTTGGGCTTCAGCAACAGACCGAACTGAAAGTCTCCGAGCTCTGTGGCAGCTACAGGACTCCTTCCAGGAGTTCTCACTTCCTTCGCACACTCTCTCACCTGGAGAGAGTCGCTCACAGACTGGGTAACCTGACTCTTCAACAACAATCACCTCCCTCACACTGGCCAACAAGCCACACATAGTCCAACACTGTGTGGCCACAACAGTCAATTGGGAAAATGGGTATGGACACCCAAAACAGAAACGATCAGCACTAAATCATAGTGTGGCTCTCTCTAGACGATCAACCCCATGGTCGAGACAACATTACAACACGGAAAAACACTGTTGTAACATATTATGCATTCTTATGAAATAAAATTGCTTAATTACAGTTAAACATAGCATAAGCACATTAATACCGTTAGCATACATAATCCACGGCATTAACAATAATTCACGAATACAACGGAATACATGTAAACATTTTTAGAATCACATACATGCATATTTAATTGAAATTATATGCATGTATATACTTATCTTTTAGACTGGATGTAATTCACCAACTGCATGTAGAACTCCCACAAACCTCCCAGCCTTGGACCACGCTTCTCATCACTCTCAGCAGTAGGTCACCCCCGAGTTGGGACTAAGCTCCACCGGGTAGGGATTCCTAGGCTAGGTAGGGAATACAGGAAGACACACAGTCACAGGAGAAGGATTCTCTCCCAAGAGCCACTTATGCCCACTGTCCACAGACTCTCATTCCCCACATGTTTGTTCCACCCCAGGAGTATACACCTTCACTGTCACCAAGACAGTCCATTGGCTATTAACCTCCATTCCCTTGGGCTTCAGCAACAGACCGAACCGGAAGTCTCCGAGCTCTGTGGCAGCTACAGAAATCCTTCCAAGAGTTCTCACTTCCTCCGTACACTCTCTCACCTGGAGAGAGTAGCTCACAGAATAGGTAACTTGCCTCTTCAACAACAATCACCTCCCTCACACTGGCCATCAAGCCACATGCAGTCCATCATTGCATGGCCACAATAGTCAATTGGGAAAATGGGTATGGACACCCAAAACGGAAACGATCAACGCTAAAGCATAGCGTGGATCTCTCTGGTTTCAGAGATGTGTAAGGTGTACAGAGGTTCAAT
>JZKD02S1912319.1:413365-428310 GCA_000966675.3 Picea glauca
TCATCCCAAGTAGATAGAATCTTAGGAGGAAGGTCAAAGAAGTCGGCCACAGCCTTTCCTTCCAAGGAATTGACAAACAAGTGCATGGAAGTGTCATTGTCATTGGCCCCTATGTTATGACAAGCATTAGAAAATGCCACCAGGTGTTCATTGGTACTGATAGTGTTATTTCCTAAAAACTTAGGAAAATGCTCTTTAAAATTCGGAAGTGGGCAAGTAGCAGGTGTTAGGTTAAGAGGAGAGGACACATGCCACGGCGTGGTTGTGGCATTGTCTTCGAACTGAAAATTCTCATACTTTTTAATGACTTTGGTGGGGTCTATAGTAGATTAGACAGGGATATGGTGGTTGTACAAGCTAACAATCACCGATGATAATGAAGATTGTGAAGATGGAGAACTTCCAGTGCCACCAAAGCCACCACTAGATGTCATCTTGTGGATGATAGATGAGGGAAAGAAAGACAAGCTAGATGAATCAGATAAATTTCTCCTTAGAGCACTTTGTTGGGCAGATAACACAACGTTTCTTCTTCCTATTTCAGCAATAGGATTGATTTCGGGGGACAAGCCTCTTCTTCTTCTATAAGCACGAGAGTCTAAGGACATGAAAGAAAGGCCAAAAATTGAAGAAACAAAGGGTTACTTCTTATTTCTAGGCTATCTACATCTAGCCTCCAATTGTTCTTGAGAACTAATATCTCATTCAATTGCTGCCCAAGAATGGTTAAGTTTAGCATGGGTATTGGTAGTGTCTAGAATGGTGTTAAACAAGTTCAAAGAAATGTTGGTCTGGTCTTGAAGACGGGGCTCGATATTGTGATGCCTTGCAACAGGAACAATCATTAATAACAAAACATTCAAAGAATCAATTTCAGAGGAAGAAATATGTATCGATGAAAATCGAGTATAAAAAATTAACCAGAGAGATATCGAAGATCTCCCCAATATGGTCACCAAATAAATGTTGAAGAAAATATATGAAATGATCTTACTCAAGCATTTTTAGATTCTGCTTGGCTAAAGAAAAATAGACAGGAATATCACCCTATGTTTATAGCCAACAAAAATAACATCCTAACTCACAAGTATTAATTACAAGTTCTTAGGCTAGTTTGTTATCACCAAAAAGCTTGCTAGAAATTCACTTTTTATGTAATTTTCTGAACATATCATTTGTTGAAATAAATGTAAATATAGAAGAAAAGTCACCAAGATGATAATCAAGATAGATGAGACATAAAGCAATCCTTTATTTCATTCAAATTCACAAAAGGGTCATTTTCTTTACAAAATCTCATGTAGAAACTTTGGACCAAAGTCAAACTTAGACATCCTTGATGGAACATACAAAAGGACCTCTGACAGAAAACTTAAACTGAACTCTAAAAGCTGGATCAACTTTCCATAGATTGCTTCCCACTTGACTCTACCCAATAACCTTTGTTAGTCATGAAAATTAATTCACAAACAGACAAGTCTACACAGACTATCAAAGATAAATCAACACCTCTGAAAAATAAGTGTCTGAATGATGTGATTCAACCCTGAATATTGATGTCTACAATAAGACCATGTTATCATAAAAGAGAATTAGGCTTGTGATGAATAATGAATGAATGAACGCTAAATTATCTCAACATAACTCAAAGAGAAAACCTTAGCATGCTTCTACTTATATCCTCCACTTGTTCATCCCGTTTCTTTTGCTTTTAACAAATTAGAATTGGTTGAAGTAGTTGAACCAAGTCATTAGTTAAGTTAATTAAAAGACTCAACTAACTTTAGTTAGGGGGAAGAGTAATAATTATAATAAGGATCATAAATAAATAATAACTAGTAGGCGGGACCCCTTGTAACTTCCCTTAGTTCATAACAATCATAATAATCATAACATAACCATTAGTTAAGAAAAACACACCTCCTTTTGTCTCCCATCAACATATTAACTTTTGGAAATTTTATCTTATGAAATTTGAAATTATTTCAAAAATAATACTCATATATCCAAAATAAAACATGTTGTCCAAAGGTCCCTGAAGTCAATTGTTATAAAAAAATAGATAAAATAAAACTCAAAAGCCATATTTCTGAGTCTGTGATGCAACCCTTCCTTGATTGTTGTTGTCACCTCTTGATTTTCCTGAATTATCCTTTGGCTATGGAGAGCCTTTAGGCCTAATCTCGCTGATCACATGGGAAGAATCATCCCTCAAATGCATCTGGGAAGACACAGATTTTTCAGAGCCATTAGAGGGTGAGGAAGGGGAAACAATGGCTTTTCCATTATCAAGGGCATGGTGGGCCTCTGTTTTCAATCTCTTTCTAGCATGGGAGGATTGCACTGGTGAGTGGTCAGGGGCATCTTGGACAATGGGGTTAATAGGCGAAGGAGTAGGCAAGGACAAGTTGGGCCAGCCACGATGTTGGGAGACTTCTAGGTCGACAATCTCCTACCATCCATCATTTTTTGGGACCTCGGGTTGCAATGAGACATGAGGAGGTATGTGGATACTGGGGGTTTGAGGGGCTTGGAAAGGAGTCCTTTCAGGCCTAGGTTGGACTATTCCCTACCCAATCCAATTGAATAATCTTCTATGAAACAATTGGTCAAGATCTTGTGAATCGGCATCAAAATGTATGGAGAACCTAGCCTTTCTTGGGCCTCGGTTCCAATTAAATATACCTCTGTTTCCTCGGCCATGGCTACCTCGACTAAAAAAAATCATCCTGCATGTGTGATTGTTTAGAAAATAGTATTTTAAATAACCATACATGACAACTCTTAAAAATATGAAATAGATTTGGCTCAACAATGTATCAGACTCATGCAATCCAATCCACACAAATTGTTTTATTGTTAATCAATGAGTAGGGGGTGAAAAGGGTCCTGGGATATGCAAGGGGTTTGTATTGATCGAAACATGATACAATGAGGGGGAAAAGAACATGGTTAGTACTCAATGACAACCACAATCAACTGCAAATCAAACCAATAAAGAGACATTGTAATCCATGCAAGACACTGCCACTTTCAACTGCTTTAACACCAAAATTCTCTTGATTGTAATTAATCTCAAAGCAGGGAGTGGAAAAATGAATATGGGAGGTGACGGTGTTTGTAATTAGTGGAAAATGAAATAATGGAAGGGAATAAGAATGATTGTTGTTCATGAAATTAATTAAGTGATCCATAAAACATTCTGCAAAATATAGATGCACCAAACAACAATCACTATGACCAAATAATAATTACTCTGTACTTAACTAGTTAATTGTCCATAATAAAATATCCAACATACTGCCATCACAAGACAATATGCATTCTGTAAAGGGATTTTGTTTCTTTCATTTACATACCTTGCATCTTATAATAGTAACCATTCCACTATGTTAACCATAAAAATCAGCCATTTCCCATGCATTTCTTCAATCCACAACTACACTCAAAAGTCATGTTTTCAAATTAACGATAAAGTCACTATCAATGCACTTGGGCCTATAATTTAAAGGCAATGATATTATTTAAACATATTTAGGCAGTAACCAAATAATCTGGATTAAATTTAAAAATCCCAATTAATATTTAAACATACAACCAACAACCACCATTTAGACACAAGCTATGCACAGGGTAATTCGCCCAAGCAATGTAATTCTGCCACTGTAAAAAAAACAATTCAATGTGACTTAAAAGGATGGGCTATCCATCCAACACGACGAGGTCTCGAAAAAATTCCCTTCTTAACAAATGATCGATTGCAACAAATAAACATGCTTAAAACTTTGTGAAACCCAAGCTATCCATGCTATACACAGTGCACAACCACCAAAACACCACAATGCAACAACCACCAAAACACCACAATGCAACATCTCCATTTTACAAAACCAAACACACAGTCACAACAATAACTCAATTCATTGTGATGAGTCGTCAATGTAATAGAGCATTACTTCGATTTAGTCCAACTGTGATCAACTATGTTGTGCAAACTCAGACTTATACAATCGAACAATCATAAGGATACAATGGATATAGTTTCTACAGCCATCCGGTTCAATAATCATTCAGCCCCAAAAGAAAACCACAGTTACCACGACCACACAACGCGGCATGCATGAAAAACATCAAGCATTTGTAACCAATGCCAGCTAAACATCCAAACAATCCTTAGTACAAAAATACCAGTGATTGTGTATCAACCAACCAATTCACCACTATCGTGAAAATCAATCAACCTAACAAGATGTGGAAACCAGGCATACCCACGCATCAATTCAAATCAGGGCAACGACCCTCTCTGTTAACAATACTGAGTTATTACCATAAGGAGAGTGACTGTGTACTTTGAACGTGCAATTGGCAATGTAGGGTTTACCACTTTTATAACATAGTCAGTGACTATATACCAACCAACATGACTGTGACACGACCAACTGGGTGAGCCTATGCTCAAATTACTCGACAATTATACAACCATCCAACAATAACCAAGTCATAAACCCAACAGGCCAGGTTGGTCTTCTCTATCAATCTTCAGACTGGAGGGATAAGGTTTGTTCTGTAGCCAACACAGGGAGAGAAGAGTCACTCCTTGTAATGGTGAAAACTCTGAGGCCATGGTGCATACACAAAATAACCACAACTCAGTCATTGATGGGTACAAATCCATGAAAGGGGGTCATAACCGAAAGGTGGGGTTCTAGTTTGTTCTAACAATGTTATTTAACGCACGCAGGGTATAACCCCCATGCTCCTTGATCAAACAACCACAACACTTAGTTGAAGACAGGGCTGAGTAAGAACATAAAAACCCATTTCATGACCCTTGGTGGTGAAATCAACCAATGTCGAAGTGAACAAAACACAGTGACACAGAATGCCTTCAACCATTAAACCCATAAAAGCCAAAGACCGAAATTAGTGGCAATGCGTGAAGATAGGTATGAACTCAAGAACAAACAAAAACCCTCCAACTAAACTAGCAGGCATAACAGAGAGATACCACCCAGGAAGACCAATAACTTCTACGAATTCAAAATTATTACAGGAAGAACCATCCACTCTTCATTCCAAAAACACAATTTCACATAGTTGCAACACTTAGGAAAAGACAAACCAATACACTTGAGCCAATAATCATTTCATAATGAGAGAAGAGTCACGAATGGCCAAAAAAAGAACATACCTGTAATCGAATTCCTTAAAAAACGAGTTGGCCTAGTGGTTCCTCTCTGCTAAGAATTCAGAGCATAACCACAACAACAAGATCGAACAATAGCTTGACTAGGGTGGTGACTAATGGAGGAGTAAAGGTGACGTGCAGTAAATGCACGTCACCTCCACCCAAAATGCATTAATTCATCAGTACATGCCAATGATTTCTTCATTAACACCATCAATCAACCCATGTATCGAGACCATCACCACATTAAAATCCAATAGCACGACCATATCACCTTTCTAACTTATGCCATAACATAATTCAACCAAGTTCCATATAATTCAACAATTCACATAACCATTTGCACTATTACCTTGCCAAATGTGCCACAAACATTTCATACCATATGAGTATTAACCATATAACTCAATCAAAATTGCATATTTGTTTACTTGCTAGCTAGGATTTAACAATAATCGTTAAGTTTTTCATGCATGTAGTATAGTTTATAGGATAGCTTTAAATTCTTCCCTTTTTCAATTTTTTCTCATTTCCTTCCAATTGTCCGCATGTAGTATTGCAGAATTGGATCCCTTTTCTTTGCATTTGTTATAGTATGTTTTCCTTTATCAAAACGTCCCTTCATGTAATTTCACTAACATGTTTGTTGTGCAGGTGCGATAAGAACAGATAGCAATAATATTAATGAATACCATAGGCTGTAGTAACATCAGGAATCAATATTTCAAAAACTTAAACCATAAACAATAACAAAACATCTCATCAACCATGTAAGCCCTGTTGCACATCACCACAACATCAAACATGAACATATCTGATCTCCAATGGTAAAAGGGGGTCCCACCTACTAATATTATTTAGCTCTTATAATAATAGGCTTTAGCAACACTTTGCGAGCAAAACTTCGTTGACAATTTTAATCGTCAACAACTTGTGCATCTATGGAATCCATTTTTTTGTTATCATATCCAAATTGATTAGCCTAGGTGTTGGTTTAATCCCACTCTTTACCTATTGGAATGGATTTAACAAAATAGAGTATCCATCCTCTACTCATGTTGGGGAATGGTTAGTAGAGAGAGCCAACTAAGACAATCAAATAATTGTGAAAATTGTAAGATGTTATCCTTGTGAGTTTTTGTTATCATTATTTTAAATTTTTTGGGGAAAAACTATAGTTACAATATGGCTTTAACATATATATTCAATATATGGTACCTTGTGTGTAAGGTAGACAAGGATGCAAGGAAACTGAGGGTTTTTAAATACAAAACAATCAATTCATTGCAAAAAATAGTGAACTATTATCCTCGTGAATTTTTTATCATTTTTTTGGGTGCATAATTCTCGTTACAATATGGCTTTAAAACATAATGGTTTTTGGTTACTTTTGTGTGGGGTGGCTAAGGGTTTAAATATATAAGACAATCAATTCATTGCAAAAACCTGTAAGCTATTATCCTTGTGAGTTTTTTCATCAAGACTTTTAATTTTGGGGGTGGCACAATTTTGGTTACAATATGAATTTGACATATGCCTTCAATATATATGAATCATATGTTGATTTTTGTATCATCGGAAAGGTATTTATAAATAGCTCTAAGTGTTTAGATGTGTGGAAGTTGTCCAAATCCTTCTACCTTGAGAATTTACTTTAATCAAAGGAATTATTAAAGTAAAATTCTTTTATTAGTGAGTTGAGTTTTATTTAAAGAAATGATTTAATTAGCATTAGTGAACTAAATAATAGCCATTTATCTCAAGTGAGGTGAGAATTAATCTCAACCATCAATTAATTTGGATATTAGGGTTAGTTCATAACTCAATCTTATAAAAACAAGGCAAGGGTGAAGGAGAAGACATTTACATGATACATTGATCATAGTAGAGAAGGAATTTTTCTCAAAGGATTGGATCATGAAGGATTGTGATTCAAGTAGATATTGGATAGGTGGAGAAGGACTTCCATCTAAAGATAAATTTAGGGAAAAGATATAACAAAAGAAATCGCAAGCTGGTTTCAGTAGATTGGAGCTGCAGAAGCATGGTCATGCCGTACAAAGTTTATGTATAGTCTTTGAGTGTGTGTACGTGGATTTTAGTGGAGACAGACACGTATACTTGGGTTTGTTGGAAAGGTGCATACATTTTGAGAGACATGGAATACCAGGGTCATACAGTAGATCAAGATTTTCTAGGGTTTGCAGGCATTGTCTATATATATTTTTTATTTCTCTATGGGCCATTTTCCCAGGTACGAGAGCCCTTGTAATATTTGAAGTTATTTGAATGATAATATTAGTTGATGGGGATAATATATTTGTGTATTGTGGTTCATATTTTTGGTTTCCAATGTTTCTTCTACTATATTTATTTGAGTTTAATATTATAGAAAGTGTATGGTTTTTTTATGAGTTGCTAATTTGATTTACAACAAGAAAATCACTAGATAACAAGATACCTAGGGTTGAAGTAAGGGGATTTCAACATGGTATTAGAGAACTCACTCTAAGAGGAAGTCAGATCTCATATCCATAGTCAGTCATAGCATATCTATTATATCTGCAAGGATATATTAGAAAATCCATAACCAACATCCATAATCAAGGGTTGGATTTCAGGGAAACAACAATACTGAGGTAGAACTAGGGTTTTTTAGTCATATGGAGTTGTATGCAGGTTGAAGAAGGAATAATCATGTATATACATGGGTTTCTTAAGAGACAATAGTGTATACATGTGGGTTTCTTTGGAGACAGTTGTGTATGTGCGGGTTTCAATAAGGAAATTCGCATACATATGTGGGTTTCAGTGGTGAAAGACGTGTACAAGTTCGTACAGATAAGTACAGGTGTAGTTTCAACAATAGGTTATTTCCTAGGTAGTTTATTAGGTCTAAGGGATGGCATCAACAAGTTTGAGAGTTGAAGATAGATTGGATGGAGCATCCAACTTCCTATCTTTGAAAACAAAAGTGACTTTAGCCTTGAATGAGTATGACCTTTGGGAGTTAATGGAAAAAGTAGTTGTTCCATCGACATATCCAACAGCTTTGGAAGCTCGCAAGAAGAAGGAGATCAAAGTTTAGAATATTATCTTGGATTTAGTGAAGGATCATCTAATTCCTCACTTATCCTAGAAGAATATGACCAATTAGATGTTTGATGCCCTTGTAGGATTATTCCAGAGCACTAACATGAATAGGAAGATGATCTTAAGAAATAAACTTGGAGTTGTGTAGATGTTTAGATCTGAAAATGTTACCAGCTATCTCATGAGGATCACTCAGGTACATGATCATCTTACAACCATAGGGGAGAAAATGGATGACAAAGAGCTCATGAATGTGGCATTGAATGGTCTTCCCAAGTCTTGGGAACCATTTGTGAAGGGAGTCTGCACCAAGGAAAATATCCTAGATTGGCAGAGGCTTTGGGATGATTTCATATAGGAAGAGACTCAGGAGGAGTCCAAAACAAACAAGCAGGGAAGTAGTGATGAGAACTTGTCCCTTTTCAGAAAGGAAAGGAATGGAAAAGGAAAGAGTTCCAACAAGAAGGGTAACAATGATGGAGGATCATCGTATCCAGAGAATAAGAAGGACTTGAGTAAAATAAAGTGTTTCTTATGTCATAATAATGGACATTATTAATCTCAATGCCCATAGAAAAAGAAGGGAAAAGGAAAGACACACACAATAGAATCAACAGAGATGCAACTAGATGTGTTTGCAACAAAGATTGAGAAGGATTTATCACTATTTTTTTTCTTTCTACCAGCACAACTATCAACAGTGTGTGGTACTTGGACAGTGGTGCATATCATCATATGACAAAAGGATGAGAGTTATTTATCAATTTGATGGAGAGGGACTCATATTTTCATGTGGAGCTTTGCAATGATGCCAAGTATGCAATGAAGGAAGAGGAGAAAATTACGTTCCATCTTGAATCAGGAGGTTCACTGGATGTGTTAGCACTGAGAATCACCCTCTGAATCTGAGAGGGTAAGCCCAATACCCATCAAAATGTAAATGTGTAGGAATGGTTTGAGTAGGTGGGTCAGGACAAGACTACAAAGAAAGGAAAGATAACAAATGTCGTTGCATATCAGTTCTGGACCGTTGGGCTATGGAGTCATAAGTATCGTGACTAGTGAAGGAATTTAAACTCCCTATCAGACAAAAGTATTTATGTCGTGATGAGGATAAAGAATATAGAATGTGTCTAAGTGATAAATGATGAAACATGGGCAAGATGACAATATATCCTCTACTGCCTCAGGAATCCATAGATCAAAGATGCTACCTCTAGACAAGCAGAAAAACAGAAAATGTCTGAGTGATGAACCATGAAATATGGGTAAGATGACATCAGATCCTATACCACCTCAAGAAACCATAGATCGGAGATATGCTACATCTAGACAAGAAGAAAAATAGAAAATGTCTGAGTGATGATCCATGAAAGATGGGCATGATGACAACAGATCCTCCGCCGCCTCAGGAATCCATAAATCAGAGAGATGCTACATCCAGACAAGAAGAAAAACAAAAAATATCGGAGTGATGAATCATTAAATAAGGGCATGATCATAGAAGATCCTCTACCACCTCAGGAATCCATAGATCAGAGAGATTACATCCAGACAAGAAAAACAGAACAACATGTAAACTAAGAAGACAGTCTGATAAAAACAACTCAAAGGAATCTTCAATACATAATATTTGCAATCCAATCCCTCCGGCTTACAAACTAAAAAATACAAATCCCTACTCCTAAAAATCTATCATCTCTCTAGCCTCTAAACCCTCTTTTAAAAAATTATTAAACTGATCTATTTATACTTAGATCAGTGGACACCCGCTTGGAGATTCATCTGACCATCTTGTCCAAGGCTCTTCATCTGTGCATCCTTCTGTCAGACTATGCATGTATCCTTCTGTTAGATGCAAGCTCAGATCAACATGGGCCTGCAGGAAAAACCATCCATCGTGGTACCTCGGGCTGAAAATTCTGTCTCCACGGCCAGACCCTCCATGCTTTCTATTTATGGAGTGAGTCGAGGTTTCAACCACCACTCCTTTTTCATTAATTGCCTTTTTCCTCAGGATCGCAATGAGGCTTAACACCTAGGGGGCGACTACTATTGGAGTTACTTCAGACACACATAGGATTTATTTTTCCTAAGGTTTTTCCTTATTTATTAGTCATAAATATTCATTATCTAGTCTCCTATATTCTAGGGGAGAATATTCCACCTGGAGAATATTCTCTTTCAGTTGACACTTCAGTTTGACTAGTTGAGTTGAGTTTAGATGTTGCATTGGTTTTGTTACCATGAAACATTGGGATCATCACCATATAATGTGCACTTTCCTTGGGATCATCACCAGACTAACACATTACCCTTGATTCCTTGAGTTAACTCCTCACTACTCTCTATTCAGTCAGTTAACTGAAGACTAGTTAACCAGTTAACTCAACTAGGTGGCAGTTCACTCTCGTAACTGCTTAAGAGACTAGACTAGGTGGCAGTTCACTCTTGTAATTGTTGGAGCCTTTCCATATCACTCTATACCACCACTATGGTGCATTGGTTCTCCTCCAGTGTGCATTCATTGAGTTATACATAGTATATCATGTGTAAATGATTCATTATTCAAACGGTTAATGAGAATTATTTGATTCTTTCTCTCATTCTTCTTTATCAAATTCTCTCTGAAAATGTGTGTATTATTGTTTAGTTATATCTATTCTATGCAGGTTCAACACATTTACATGGTATCAGATCTGACAGACTGCTAAGCAAAAGCTACACCAAAATTTCTTGCAAGTACAAAAGATTGAAGACAACGGAAAGATGGATTTCCAAAAAGAATTCATTCTTACACCTTACAACTATTTTGCATGGAAGGAGAAAATAGCCATACATCTCCAAACCAAAGGTTTGTACAGGTTAAAATTGAATACAGATACAGAACCGACATCAGCCATAGAAAATCCAAGTACTTAAATCGCATGGATGAAGCACTTAGAAAAATTTGCAGTCTTATTTCTCCTGATCTCCTTTTTCACATATCTTCTTGTAAGACTCCCAATGAATCTTGGACCACCTCGGAAAGGATATTTGGAAACAATTATGAGATGAGGGGACACATGTTGGAGGTGGATCTGCTCACATTGGATCCAAAAAGCTTCGATAATATCAAAGATTTCTTTACAAATTTCAAGGATTTACTGTCACAACTCAAAGCTTGCGGGGTTGATAAATCGAAGGAGGAGAAACAAATGTTTCTCACCATTCTCTCCGAGATTGGTCCTGAATTCTCTGTATTCGTATCCACATTCTATTCTGTTAGTTTTGCGTCTGGAGCCAACTGGAAGATTCCTTCTCTTGAGGACTTTATCGATTCCCTAACATAAGAGAAAACCAAGCTCATCAACATGGTTACAATCAAAGGCCCAAGGGAGCATGCACTCAATATGCATGATGGAAGCCAAAAATATCAAAAATCTAAATATAAAGATAAATGGAAAGCTCATGCACATCCGAATAAGGAAGGGTACACAAAACTCTTCACTGATGCCTCGGGATCCAAAGGGGAAAAGGGGAGAAATGCTCGTATTGTCACAAAGGATTCCATTCAGAATATGCATGCATGAAAAAAAAAATAGATCTAATGTCTCAAATACTTCATAAAAACAACCTTGGATATCGCATCCCTGAGGGTGCCAAGAAGAAGAAGCCAAAAGATATGAATTCCAAGAAAGACAATTCTAGCCATGTCTTGATTGCCATCAACTCCTCTCCTGATGCTTGGATCATAGATTCAGGAGCATCACATCACATGGATGCCTCAAAAGAAGTATATTCTTCATTGGATGCATGCAAAGGTCCTCCTATTATTATGGGGGACAACTCTTCTGTCAAAGTCACCAGCAAAGGAAGGATTGAACTCACCAACAGAAGCTTCAAGAATGTGTTGCACGTTCCCAAAATTTTTGTCAACCTTCTCTCCGTGTATCAAATGATGAATTTTGGCACCGGAAAGAAATTCATATTCACACCAAATTCCATGGACATCTATGACATGAAAACCAACTCCAGGGTTGCCACCGGTGAGGTAAATCATCAGTCTAAATTGTATACATTTTCTGAATTCATTGAACCTGATTCTGCTTTATTGCTTACTCATGTTGATGAAAGTAGTAGGATATGGCACGAAAGGTTTGGACATTTGAATTTCAGATACATGCAATATCTTAGGAAGAAAATATTGGTTGATGGACTACCATACATCCATTTCTCCAAAGGAGTATGTGAGGGATGTGTTCTCAGAAAACACCTTCAAGATAAATTCGACAAAGGAAAGTGTCAAAGAGCTTCCACACCTTTAGATTTGATCCAAAATGACCTTATGGGTCCTTTTCTGCATCCATCTATCAGCAAATCGAGGTTTGTTCTCATTTTTGTTGATGATTTCTCACGTTTTACATGGATCTACTTTCTCAGGCGAAAATCTGAGGTCTTTCAACACCTCAAAGACTTCAAAGCCCTGGTTGAGACATAGTCCAGAAAGAATATCAAAGTCCTCCGAACTGATAATGGGGGAGAGTATGTAAATCATGAGATCCATAATCTTTTCCATGAGGCAGGGATTCATTTGCAACACACAGTTCCCTATACTCTGCAGCAAAACAGAGTTGTTGAATGGAAATATAGATCTCTAAAGGAGATGTCACCTTGCATGTTGCATGCAAAGTCACTACCACAAATACTATGGGCCAAAGAACTTAATTTTGAAACATACATCCAAAACATATCTCCCCATAGATCTGTCAAGGATAATACCCCCTATGAGGATTTAAGTGGCCTCAAACTAGAAGTGACCCACTTTCGCATTTTTGGTTCACATGCATGGGCCTGGATTCCCTCTGAAAAGAGGAAGGCACTTGATCCACAGAGCATTGAGTGCATTTTTGTTGGATACCTTGATGGTGTGAAGGGATATAGGATTCTTGATATTTCCTTAGACGAGCTCATCATTGAGCGAAGTGTCCAATTCGAGGAAAGTGTATCACAGGAACCTCAACAATTGCATGTAGACACCTTCATTCTTCCACCTGTCCAATATGATGAGCATGCACATTCTGACTCTTCTTCAGATGAGAGTTCTGATTCATAGGAATCATATGATTCAGATTCAGAGTCAGTACAGTCAAATGTAGAGTCAGATCATCTAGATGCATTTGCAGAACTAGAGGAGAAGCCCAAGTGGGAACATACTACTATTTAGGATGCAGGGGATCTCATTGGTGATCTAGCTGATACTAGGAGGACTTGATCTGATTTCAAGGATCCCCCTGTTGCACTCACTACCATTGAACCATTTCCCTCCATGCATATTTTCTTGGTTCAGTCTTCAGATCCACAATCTTATGGCGAGGCTGCTGGAAATCCCTTTTGGGAATCCACCATGCAGGAGGAGTACAACTCCCTCCTCGAGAACTAGACTTGGGATCTGGTTCCCCTTCCTTATGGGAGGAAACTTATCAGATGCAGATGGGTCTATAGGACCAAGAGCGCAACAGATGGACAGATTAATAGATACAAATCTAGGCTTGTCGCCAAAGGCTTTCAGCAAGTTCAAGGTATTGACTATGATGAGACCTTCACTCCAGTAGCAAAGATGGATTCCATACGATTGACACTTTCCATTGCGGTATCAAAGGGATGAGAATTCCATCAAATGGACGTGAAGAATGCATTTCTTCATGGTGATCTCTCTAAGGAGATATACATGGATCAGCCCCAGGGATTTATGCAAGACTCATCTTTGGTATTTCAACTAAAGAAGTCCCTTTATGGCCTCAAGCAAGCTACGAGGGTATGGAATGCCAAGATGGACTCCTACTTTTTGTCACAAAACTTTATACGTTGTCAATCAGACCCAAATGTCTACATGCTCAGGATGACTTATTCACTTCTACTCTTAGTTCTGTACATTAATGATTTGATGATCACTGGTTTCTCGACTTCAATGATTGCTACAGTTAAGAGGATTCTACATGACAAGTTTTTTATGATCGACATGGGTCCCCTACACTTATTCCTTGGACTTGAGATCAGTTAGGATGTATTAGGCATCAAACTGTCTCACGCCAAGTATGCACAAGATCTCCTTGAGAGATTTCATATGACAGACTGCAAGTCTGCTCCGAATCCTTTCCTATCAAAAGTCAAACTTGAAGATGGAGGGGAGACTCCACTGGTTGAAAACACACAGTAGAGACAACTAGTGGGGATATTTTTGTATCTCACACACTCCAGAACAGACCTCTCATATGTAGTTGGCACAGTTTCCAAGTTCATGTAGGAGCCACATAAGCTACATTGGAAGGATTCAAAGCATATCTTTTGATACGTATAAGGCACCATCACCTTTGGGATTCATTATGAAATGGAATCTACATTAGATCTCATCGGGTTTACTAATTTTGACTGGGCTGGTGATAACACTGATTGCAAGTCCACATTTGATTACTTATTCAGTCTTGGTTCCAACCCTATCTGTTGGTTGAGAAAGAAGAAATCTTCCATTGTTATATATTCAGTTGAGGCAAAGTACAGAGGGGTAGTTAACATAACCATCCAGGCTATGTGGCTACAACATTTTCTCATTGAGTTGGGCATTCAGTTTCATCGGTCGATCGTCATATGGTCTGACAACCAGAGCACTCTGAAGTTCTACAGA
>JZKD02S1912319.1:428360-444161 GCA_000966675.3 Picea glauca
ATCTTTTGTATTTGGGTACCTAACATGGCCTCATTGTTGGGACCCATTCTTTATTTTCACCATAGTAATGTTCAGGGGGGGTGTTGGAGTTACTTCACACACACCTAGGATTTCTTTTTACTAAAGTTTTTCCTTGTTTATTAGTCATAATTAGTCATTATATAGTCTCCTATATTCTATAGGAGAATATTCTACCTAGAGAATATTCTCTTTTAGTTGACACTTCAGTTTGACTAGTTGAGTTGAGTTTAGATGCTACATTGGTTTTGTCACCATTCAACATTGGGATCATCACTAGCTAATGCGCACTTGCCTTGGGTCATCACCAGACTGGCACATTACCATTGATTCCCTGATTTAACTCCTCACTACTCTTTGTTCAGTTAGTTAACTGAAGACTAGTTGACTATTTAACTCAACTAGGTGGCAGTTCACTCCCGTAACTTCCTAAGAGACTAGACTAGGTGGCAGTTCACTCCCGTAACTTCCTAAGAGACTAGACTAGGTGGCAGTTCACTCCCGTAACTTCTTGAGAGACTATATTAGGTGGCAATTCACTCCTATAACTACTAGTGTGTGTCCAGATCACTCTATACCACCACTATGGTGCATTGGTTCTCCTCCAGTGCACACTCATTGAGTTATACAGAGTATATCATGTGTAAATTATTCATTATTCAAACGGTTAATGAGAATTCTTTCATTCTTTCTCTCCTTCTTCTTCTTTCTCAAATTCTCTCTGCAAATGTGTGTATTATTGTTTAGCTAGATCTATTATGTGCAGGTTCAACACATTTACAACTACGTGTTTTTGTCATCTTTGACGTTATATAAGCACATTATTGCGAGGCCGTCAAAGGCGGTTTGGATCCACACCGCTTTTGAGCTTGCAATTCACCACCTTCCACCACATAGCTCTTTCTCTATACCATGATTTAAATTGTGGGACCGCTCAAAATTTTTATCGTTCGAGCATGTTTTTTCCCCACAATGAAGAATGGTTGTCGATCTGTTTGTGATCTACGATTTGGGAAAGCCCTACTTTTGCTGACACATTCCACTCTTGGATGGACCCTGTTTCCTGCTGCAAAGATCAATGGTTCACAATTTCTTCGGGAGTTCGAACTTTGGGCCTTTTTGATGCACAACTATTACAATCCTTCAGAGCACCATATCTCCAAAGTGAGAGATCTGGTGACGCGTGGCCTCTTGATTTGGATGGCCAAGATTCACTTTGGGAGTTTGGGCTTCGGGACTTTTTCTTCTGCTTTCTCGCGCAATCCTCCAGAGTGTCGTATCTCTGAAGTGATAGATCTGGTGATGTGTGGCCTCTTGATTTGGATGGTTGAGATTTACTTCGAAAGTTCGTGCTCCAAGCCTTTTTCTTCTTCTTGCTCGCGCAATTCTCCAAAGTGACAAATTCTCGAAGTGAGAGATCTGGTGATGTGTGGCCTCTTGATTTGGACGACCGAGATTCACTTCAGGAGTTCGAGCTTCAGGAATTTTTCTTCTACTTGTTTGTGCAATCCTCTAAAGTGCGAGATCTGCCTCCATGTGGCCTCTTGATTTGCATGATCGATATTTACCTAGGGAGTTTGGGCTTCAGGATTTTTCTCCTAATTGCTCGTTCAATTCTCTGAAGTGTCGAATTCCCAAAGTGAGAGATCTACTGACGTGTGGCCTCTTGATTTGGACGACCGAGATTCACTTCGGGAGTTCGGGATTCAGTCCTTTTTCTTCTTCTTGTTCGGGAAATACTCTGAAGTGCGAGATCTTCCTCCATGTGTTCTCTTGTTTTGGATGACCAAGATTTACTTTGGGACTTTGGGACGCTTGGCTAGTCGTTAATCCTTGCGCAATTTTTACATGCTGAATACATGTGAGTCGCTTATCTGAACTGCTCTTGGGATCTCCACTGTTGAAAAATGAACCCGACCGCTGCTAGTATTTCAGCCCAACATAGACTGCTCTAAATGCTGCGCTTTTTGCTCATGGTTTTTTCCTGTGCAAGCACAAGACTTGGTTGTCCTACAACCCTTGAAAACTTTATGTGATAACATTTGGCTCCACAAGGGATGGCATGCTCCCTATTAGCTGCCAAGAACAAGCAGTTCCAGTGCCTTAGCTATTGGATTGTGGAATCGAGATAAAATGAATCTTTTTGAGGACCACAACTGACATGTACACTATTCTACTTACAAAAAAGAAAACAAGCACATGTTCTCCAGAAGGAGCTTATTTATGTACAATCTTAGACTAACTTATTTTTACAAAGCGCTAGGTGAAAACAAACTTCTGCCAGAGCCATTCAAGTAACTTCCTAACTGAAAACGTATTTACTCTGTCACTGATCAACAAGGGTGTTGGCCCTTGACAAAGTTTTGTGGAAACGTTGGTCGTGTTTGACCATTTTTGGGACTTCGACAAGCTAGTCGAAGATGGAGCACCTAGGCGAAGTGGAGATCATAAGATCTCTCCCTTTTTGCGAGCTTTTTGGGATTTTAGGGTTTATGTAACGGGTATGGGATGTCGACCCATGGGTCTGACCCATGTTTAGGCCCCTTTTTTAATGTATAAATAAGTATCTAAGCGATGTAAGTGAAGGTGCTAGGTACCAGAGTTCGATCTGTGTGATTGTAGTTACTAGTCATTGATCGGCTTAGTGCATGGCTAGTTGTCTTTGTGGATAAATGTGTTAAGGTTTGCAGAGCTAAGTGCAATTGTTTTGTAAGTGATTTGTGCACATACTGTGTAGAGGCTCTGTGCTTGGACCTAACTCAGGGAAGGAGGATATGGCGAGGTGCACGCAGATCTCCTATCCTATGTGGAGTTGGCATTGTGTCTTGGTGCATGTAAGAATATTGGAAGAGACTAATAAGAAGAGAAGAAGATTGGTGGACATAGCCCCACACTGGGGTGTACCACATATATCCTATGTCGATTTTCTTTGTGCTACGATGTTCATGTTGTTTATGTACTTATTTTCTTAATCTATATGTATGATAGATCTAGTTGATGCTTAGTGATTTATGATGTGAATGAATGTTAGATCTAATTTTATGCTATGTGCTGAATGGTTAGATATGCTTGGATCTTGGTTGTTACTACGTTGATATGTAATTAGGGTTTTAACCTGCGATGTGAATAGGGGTTCAAGACTAATGAATGTTAATTGCTAAGTGCTCTGTTAAGTATCGTGATCACATATCTGTGTCCCATCTAGGTTGTAGACACCTAAGTCCTGCAACCCCCCCTGCCTCTACCTCAGGTGAGACTTCATCTGCTTCGCAAGTGTTTCCAAAAGGGCCTATAGTTAGGGTTTTTTTGGTGCACTGTTGAAGTGTTGAACCCTGGGTCTTCCCCTGTGCCAACAAAGGGATAACAAAATTGTGACAACAGACTAATTACATTCTTTAGATTTCCTCCCAATGATGAAGGTAAGATAAATATTGGAGGCTTTAATATATCGAGGAAATGCAACTCCATGTATTCCCCTACAAAGTCATAAAATAGGTGATAAAACCTACTAGGTTGGTAACAAAAATCTTTCTTTTATTTACAATTTCTCACACATGGTTGAATGTTTGTGGAAAGCAAAGGTGAGTGAAAGGTTGATGTAGGATGATGATCCACTTTTCTTTTTCCTTCTCTGATAACATCTGTTAGCTGATGGCAAGAAATCTCCTCATATATATCAATGGATGGTTGTTTTCTCCATCATGATGTTCTTGGTAGAATCTTTCATTTTCATCAGAAGGTTGGCTGCTAATGCTTTTTTCTTCTAAGACAAAAAACACCTTAGCATCTTCGTCACTGTCTCTATAATGATCAAAGAAAGAAGGAGCCTCGAATGACATATCAAGATGTATCTTCTGCCCAACAAGAGAAAGGTGTTCTTCATTACTAAAGATGGGCTACCTTTCAAGATTAAATCCAAGAAGAAATAACTCATCATCATCATATGATTCAAAAGTAGGCTGCTCATATCTAGGATTTTTAGAGACAGGGCTATAAGGAATATCAACTTCCAGAACAGACTCAATTTCTTCACTTTTCTTACTGAGACAACAAACACAATTTTCATCAGATGCAAATGAACAGGGAAGAGAAAAATTGATTCCTCATCCATGACATCTTCTTCATTCTCACAACCTTCCTAACAAACAACTATATCCTGAATACAGTCTTTATACTCCTCACAAAAACTATGACAAATTAACTCAGAGGAATAAAACTTTTGACAATGAGTATTGAAAGCTACATGAAACTCTTCGAGTGAAGAAATGATAGAAAGTTCAAGAGAGTGATACCAAATACGAGCATCTCCTAGAAGATATTACATAAACAACTTCATACGTATGTCTTCATGATGGATTTCAAACTGCTATATCAAAGCATGAAATCTAAAAACATGTTCAAGAGGGTTGTCATTCTTACCTTCATAAAATCTTGGTAGAAGATCATGCCATTCATTGATATGAGGCACATGATGTGGATAACTAGCTATGGCTGAGAATTTTAGTGGGGAAAAACTCCTGGACAAGATAGCCTCCATGGACATTTGATTTTTCTCCTTCCAGTGGAGTCACCAACATATTCTGAACAATGGATTCGCCATGGTGAAAGATAAGCAGTCAAAACAATGTGTCTAGCTTCAGTTCACCATCTAAAACTAGACCTCTTCATTGTTGTTCTCCCAGGGAAGACATCTTCACTTCTATCCCCAACAACAACGCCATTAATGTTATCACTGAGAATCACCCTCATACTGCGAGAGGGTAAGCCCAATACCCATCAAAATGTAAATGTGTATGAATGGTTTGAGTAGGTGGGTCAGGACAATACTACAAAGAAAGGAAATATAACAGAGGTCACTGCAGATCAGTCCTGGACCATTGGGTTGTGGATTCATAAGTATCGTGACTAGTGAAGGCATTTAAATTTCCTATCAGACAAAAGGATTTATGTGGTGATGCGGAGAAAGAAGACAGAATGTGTCTGAGTGATAAACAATAAAACATATGCAAGATGACAACAGATCCTCTATCACCTCAGGAATCCATAGATCAAATATGCTACCTCCAGACGATAAGACAAACAAAACATGTCTAAATGATGAACCATAAAAGATGGGCAAGATGACAACAACTCCTCTATCGCCTCAGGAATCCATAGATCAGAGAGATGCTACATCCAGACAAGAAGAAAAACAAAAAATGTCTAAGTGATGAACCATGAAATACGGTCATCATGATAATAGATCCTCTACCGCCTTAGGAATCCATAGATCAGAGAGATCATCCAGACAAGAATAAAAACATAAAATGTATGAGTGATGAACCATGAAAGATGGGCATGATGACAACAAATCCTCTACCGCCTCAAGAATCCATAGATTAGAGAGATTACATCTAGAAAAGAAAAACATAACAACATGTAAACTAAGAATAGAGTCTGATAAAAAAAAACTCAAAGGAATATTCAATAACATAATATTTACAATCCAAACCCTCAGGCTTACAAACTGAAAAATATAGAGCCCTGCTCCTAAAACTCTCTCAGATCTCTAGCCTCTGAACCCTCTTTTAACAAATTATTAAACTGATCTATTTATATTCATATCAGTGGACAACCTCTTGGAGAGTCATCTGACCATCCCATCCAAGGCTCTTCATCTGTGCATCCTTCTGTCAGACTGTGCGTGTATCCTTTTGTCAGACACAAGCTCAGATCAACATGGACCTGCAGGAAAAACCATCTATCGTGGTACCTCGGGCTGGCAGTTTTGTCTCCATGGCCAGACGCTCCATGCTTTCTATTTACGGAGTGAGTCGAGGTTTCAACCACCACTCCTTTTTCATTAACTTCCTTTTTCCAAGGGATCACAACGAGGATTAACGCCTAGGGGGAGGCTACATGTTGATGTCAGTTTTGACGATATATAAGCATGTGATTGCAAGGCCGTCAAAGGAAGTTTGGATCCACACCAATTTTGAGCCCGCAATTCACCACCTTCTTCCACATAGTTCTTTCATTATACCATGGTTTCAATTGTGGGATGACTCAAGAATTTTATTGTTCAAGCATGTTTCGTCCCTACAATGAAGCATGGCCATTGATCTGGCCACGATCTACGATTTGGGAAATCCCTGCTTTTGCTGCCATGTGTCGCTCTTGGATAGACATTGTTTCTTGCTGCAAAGATCAATGGTTCACAATTACTTCGGGAGTTTGGGATTTGGGCCTTTTCGATGCACAACTCTTACAATCCTCTAGAGCATCATTTCTTTGAAGTGAGATATTTGGTGATGTGTGGCCTCTTGATTTGGACGACCGAGATTCACTTTGGAAGTTCGAGCTTTGGGCCTTTTTCTTCTGCTTGCTCGCTCAATCCTATGGAGCACTGTATCTTTGAAGCAAGAGATCTGGTGACGCATGGCCTCTTGATTTGGATAGCCGAGATTCACTTTGGGAGTTCGGGCTTCAGGCCTTTTTCTTTTTCTTGTTCGCGTAGTTCTCCGAAGTGTCGAATTACTGAAGTGTGATATCTGGTGACATGTGGCCTCTTGATTTGGATATCCGAGATTCACTTCGGGAGTTCAGTCTTCAGGCCTTTTTCTTCTGCTTGTTTGCACAATCCTCTGAATTGCGAGATATTCCTCCACGTGGCCTCTTGATTTGGACAACCGGTATTTACTTCGGGAGTTTGGGCTTCGGCAATTTTCTCCTACTTGCTCGTGCAATTCTCTGAAGTGTCGAATTCTCGAAGTGAGATATCTGGTGACGTGTGGCCTCTTGATTTGGACGACCAAGATTCACTTCGGGAGTTTGGGCTTCAGGCCTTTTTCTTATGATTTTTCATGTAATCCTCTGAAGTGCGAGATCTTCCTCCATGTGTTCTCTTGTTTTGGATGATCGAGATTTACTTCAGGACTTCGGGACGCTTGGCTAGTCATTAATCCTTGTGAAATTTTGGCATTCTAAATACATGCGAGCCTCTTATCTAAACTTCTCCTGGGATCTTCGTCGTTGAAAAATGAACCCGACCACTGCTAGTATTTCAACCTAACATAGACTTATCTGAATGTTTTTCTTTGTTCTCATGGCCATTTCCTATGCAAGCACAAGACTTGGTCATCCTGCGACCCTTGAAAACTTTATGTGATAACATTTGGCTCCATGGGGGATGGCATGCTCCCTGTGATCTGCCAAGAACAAGCAGTTCCAGTGCCTTATCTATTGGGTTGTGGATTTGAGCTCAAACACATCCTGTGGAGGACCACAGGATGACATGTACACTATTCTACTAACAAAAAAGAAAACAAACACATGTGCTCCAGAAGGAGCTTATTTATGTACAATCTTAGACTAACTAAATTTTACAAAGCGCTAGGTGAAAACAATCTTCCACTAGAGCCATTCAAGTAACTTCCTAACTGAAAATGTATTTACTCTATCACTAATCAGCAAGGGATAACAAAACTGTGACAACAGACTAATTACAGTCCTCAAATTTCCTCACAGTGATGAAGGTAAGATAAATCTTGGAGGCTTTAGTATATCAAGGAAATGCAACTCCATGCATTCCCCTATAGGGTCATAAAATAGGTGATAAAACCTACTAGGTTGGTAACAAAAAGCCTTCTCTCCTTTACAATTTCTCACACATGGTTGAATGTATGTGGAAATCACAGGTGAGTGAAAGGTTGATGCAGGTTGCTGATCTACTTTTCTTTTTCCTTCTCTGATAACATTTGTTAGTTGATGCAAAGAAATCTACTCATATATATCAATGGATGGATGATTTTATCTATCATGATTTTCTTGGTAGAAGCTTTCATTTTCATCAGAAGGTCGACTGATAATAATTTTTACTTCTAAGACAAAAAATACCTCAGCATCTTTGTCACTGTCTCCATAATGATCAAATAAATGAGGAGCCTCGAATGACATATCAAGAGGTGTCTTCTACCCAACAAGAGAAAATTGTTATTCATTACTAAACACAGGATGCCTTTCAAGATTCAATCCAGGAAGAAATATCTCATCACCATCATATGATTCAAAAGTAGGCTGCTCATATCTAGTCTTTTTAGAGATAGGGATACAAGGAATATCAACTTCCAGAATAGACTCAATTTCTGCACTTTCCTTACTGAGACAACAAACACAATTTTCATCAGATGCAAATGAACAAGGAAGAGAAAAAAATGATTCCTCATCCAAGGAATCTTCTTCATTCTCATAACCTTCATAACAAACAACTATATCATGAAAACGGTCTTTATACTCCTCACAACAACTATGAAAATTAACTTAGAGGAATAAAACTTTTGACAATGAGTATTGAAAGCTACATGAAACTCTTCGAGTGAAGAAATTCTAGAAATCTCAAGAGAGTGATACCAAATACTAGCATCTCCTAGAAGAGAGTACATAAATAGCTTCATATGTATGTCTTCATGATGGATGTCAAGTTTTTGTATCAAAACATGAAATCCAAGAACATGTTCAAGAGGGTTGTCATTCTTACCTTCATAAAATCTTAGCAGTAGATCTTGCCATTCATCGATATGAGGCACAAGATGTGGATAACCATATATGGTTGAGAATTTTAGTGGGGGAAACCTCCTGGCTAGGATAACCTCCATATCCATTTGATTTGTCTCCTTCCAGTGGAGTCACCAACATATTCTGAACAATGGAGTCGCCATGGTGAAAGATAAGAAGTCAGAACAATGTGTCCATTTTTAGTTCACCATCTAAAACTGGATCTCTTCGTTGTCATTATCCCAGGGAAGATATCTTCACTTTCATCCTAGTCAATGATGCCATTAATGTTAGCACTAATAATCATCCTCATACTGCAAGAGGGCAAGACCAGTACCCATCAAATGTAAATGTGTAGGAATGGTTTGAGTAGGTGTGATAGGACAAGACTACAAAGAAAGGAAAGATAACAGAGGTCGATGCAGATTAGTCCTGGACCATTGGGCTATGGAGTCATAAGTATCATGACTAGTGAAGGCATTTAAACTTCCTATCATACAAAATGATTTATGTGGTGATGAGGAGAAAGAAGATAGAATGTGTCTTATTGATAAACAATGAAACATGGGCAAGATGACAATAGATCCTCTACCGCCTCAGGAATCCATAGATCAAATATGCTACCTCCAGATGAGAAGAAAAATAGAAAATGTCTGAGTGATGAACCATGAAAGATGGGAAAGATGAAAACAAATCCTCTACCGCCTTATAAATCCATAGATCAAAGAGATGCTACATCCAGACAAGAAGAAAAATAGAAAATGTATGAGTGATGAACCATGAAATATGGGCATGATGACAACATATTTTCTACCACCTTAGGAATCCATAGATCAGAGAGATGCTACATCCAGACAAGAAGAAAAACATAAAATGTTTGAGTGATTAACCATGAAATATGGGCATGATGACATCAGATCCTCTATTGCCTCAGGAATCCATAGATCATAGATATTACATCCAGACAAGAAAAACAAAACAACATGTAAACTAAGAATACAATATGATATAAACAACTCAAAGGAATCTTCAATAACATAATATTTACAATCCAAGCCCTCGGGCTTACAAACTAAAAAATACAAAGCCCTGCTCCTAAAACTCTCTCAGCTCTCCAGCCTCTAAACCCTCTTTTAACAAATTTTTAAACTGATCTATTTATACTCAAATCAGTGGAAAACTGCTTGGAGAGCCATGTGACTATACTGTCCAAGGCTCTTCATCTGTGCATCCTTTTGTTAGACTCTGTGTGTATCCTTATGTCAAACGCAAGCTCAGATCAACATGGGCCTGTAGGAAAAACTATCCATCGTGGTACCTCAGGTTGAGAGTCCTGTCTCCATGACCAGACCCTCCATGCTTTCTATTTACGGAGTGATTCGAGGTTTCAACCACCACTCTTTTTTCATTAACTGTCTTTTTCATTGGGATCACAATGAAGCTTAATGCCTAGGGGGAGGCTACGTGTTGTTATTGGTTTTGACATTATAGAAGAATGTGATTGTGGGGCTGTCAAAGGCGGTTTGGATCCACACCGCTTTTGAGCCCGCAATTCACCAGCTTCCTCCACGTAGCTCTTTCTCTATACCATGCTTTTAATTGCAGGACCGCTTAAGAATTTTATCGTTCAACCTTGTTTCATCCCCGCAATGAAGCGTGATCGTCAATGATATACGATTTGGGAAAACCCTGATTTTGCTACCACACGTTACTCTTGGATGGACCCTATTTCTTGATGTAAATATCAATGGTTCACAATTACTTCGGGAGTTTAGGCTTTGGGCCTTTTCGATGCACAACTCTTACAATCCTCTGAAGCACCATATCTCCGAAGTGAGATATCTGGTGACGCGTGGCCTCTTGATTTGGACGGTCGAGATTCACTTCGGGAGTTCGGTCTTATGCCCTTTTTCTTCTGCTTTCTCACGCAATCCTCTGGAGCGCCGTATCTATGAAGTGAGAGATATAGTGATGCGTGGCCTCTTGATTTGGATGGCTGAGATTCACTTCGAGAGTTCTAGATTTGAGCCTTTTTCTTCTTCTTGCTCGCACAATTCTCTGAAGTGTCGAATTCCCGAAGTGAGAGATCTGGTGACACGTGGCCTCTTGATTTGGACGATCAAGATTCACTTCAGGAGTTTGAGCTTCAATCCTTTTTATTCTTGTTGGTCATGCAATCTTCCAAAGTGCGAGATCTGCCTCCGTGTGACCTATTGATTTGGACGACTAAGATTTACTTTGGGAGTTTTCTCCTGCTTGCTCGCGTAATTCTCCGAAGTGCCAAATTCCCGAAGTGAGAGATCCGGTGATGTGTGGCCTCTTGATTTGGACGGTCAAGATTCACTTCGAGATTTTGGGCTTCGGGCCTTTTTCTTCTACTTGTTCACGAAATCCTTCGAAGTGCGAGATCTTCCTCCACGTGTTCTCTTGTTTTGGAAAACCGAGATTTACTTTGGGACTTTGGGATGCTTGGCTAGTCATTAACCCTTGCACAATTTTGACATGTCGAATACACGCGAGTTGCTTATCTGAACTACTCCTGGGATCTTCTCCATTGAAAAGTGAACCCGACCACTGCTAGTATTTCATCCCAACATAGACTACTCTGAATGTTGTGCTTTGTACTCATGGTTAGACTTGGTCATCCTGTGGCCCTTGACAACTTTATGTGATAACAGGATGCACAAGATGTGATTTACATACCATGAATGGCGAATAATTTTCTCTCAGTATCAACTATGGAGGAAAAGGTTGTCTCGATACTTTTTCAGAGAGGGAAAGTACCCATGTGTCCATAGAAAGCTATCCTGGACACATCAATGGTCATTGGGGTTATAGAGGAAACTTTATAAAGATTTTAGGGAGAGCCTATTTAGGATTTGGTACATGATAATGACATTCTATGTGAGTTATGACACATGATGTTGGGACACCTACACTATAGGGAATTTCCAATTATGAGGGGGATTGTTTCAGGTCTTCTAGAGTTCATTATTGAGTGGTAGGGAGTGTGCAAAGAGTGTGCACTTGGCAAGAATTCCAAGGATTCTTTTCCAAACAACGAGAGTAGGTCTAAGAGGATATTGGACATTATAAATTTATATGTGAGTGGGCCAATGTCATTATCATCAGTGTAGGGAGCGTCATACTATGTAACGTTCATTCATGAATTTTCAAGGAAAATATGGATCTTATTTATGAAGACTAAGGATGAGGTCTTTAGCCGATTTCAGGATTTCATGGATCAGGTAGAGAACCAGATAGGGAAGAGGATCAAGGTCTTAAGGTCAAACAATGGGCGAGAGTACACCTCCAATGAATTCAAGGATTTTTGCAAGGAGGTAGGAATTAAGAGGGAGATAAAAATCTCATACAACCATGAACAAAATGGGGTTGCAAAGAGAAAGAATAGGTCCATCATCATTTATTCCAAGGCTATGATACATGACTAGGATTTTCCTATGTTTCTTTGGGCAGAGGCATGTAACACAACAATGTATGTGCATAATAAGAGTCCTCATAAGATATTGAAGGACAAGACTCCAAAGGAGTCAATCTCAGGGGTAAAGCTAGAGATAGGACATTTGAGGATCTTTAATTTTCCTTTCTACATCCATGTGCCTATGGAGAAGAGGAGAAAGCTAGAGACTTTAGGAAAGAAGGGTATATTTGTGCAGTACATTGAGACCTCAAAGGATTACAATATATTCATACAAGCCAAGAGGAAAACATTTGTGAGTAGAGATGTTAAGTTCAAATATAACTTGGCATCTAGGATATCTTAGGAGTCATCAATAGTGACAGAGGATGAGAAACAACAAGATCCAAAGGGTGAGCAATAGTCAACTATGACTCATAATTTAGGTGGGGAGGAGGAGTTACCGGCTTCCAATTTTTTTCGAATACCCAGGTGGTTATTACAACATTGAGGGATGTTGGTGAGGCTCTTAGGAATGTAGTTAGAGAGTGCACGCCTTTGAGGAAGTTTTTGAACTATCTGATGCTTATAACTAGCATCATTGATGTTGATCCTTCCAAATTTGAGGAAGTGACAAATCATCAGGTATGGCACGATGCCATGGTAGAGGAGTATGCCTCTATTATGATGAATGATGTTTCTTACATAGTGTTGAGACTAGAGGGGAAGTTAGTTGTGAGTTCTAGGTCGCTCTACAAGATCAAGCATGTTGTACATGGTAGCATAGAGAAGTTCAAGGTGAGGTTTGTGGCAAGAATATTCTCCCAGAAAGAGGGAATGGACTACGATGAGATGCTTTCTCCAGTTTCCAGGTATGCTTCTATTCAAGATGTTATTTATATTGCTTCAGTTATGAGGTGGAAGATTCATCAGATGGATTTGAAGAAATTTTTTCTCAACAAGATTATTTAGGAAGAATTATATATAGAGAAACCTCAAGGATTTGAGGTACATGGGAAGCAGTCTCACGTGTGTATGCTTAATAAAGCCTTGTACCAACTCAAACAGCCACTTAGGGAATTTGGTATTCCATGATTGACATATACTTGCAGAGTATGGGATTTACCAAGAGTGAGGTGGATTCTAACTTGTACTTCATGCTTGTTGGGGAATATCCACTCATCTTGGTCTTTACATGGATTATTTGTTTATCACAGGTGCAAAGGAGCTTATTGCAGAGTGAAAATCATACTTATCTACTAAGATCAAGATGAAGGGCATTGTCATAATGCATTACTTCTTGGGATTAGAGGTATGGAAGGTATCTGGAGAGATATTCCTTGGTCAAGGGAAGTATGTAGTTGAGATATTGAGGAGATTAAGGATGCGAACTGTAGATCGATGGTTGCACCTATGGTAACCAATCTGAATAAGGTTATCAATTCATATTCAAAGTTGGTGGATCCTAGGATATACATGAATATGATATGGTCCTTGATGTATTTATTCAACACCATGCCAGATATATGTTTTGATGTGAACGCCCTCAGTTAGTTCATAGTGGAGTTGAGGCAGTGCATTGGATAGTAGAAAATCATGTGCTTATGTACTTGAGAGGTACAGTGGAGTATGGATTGGGGTATCCTGGAGGAGATAGAGTGAGGTTGTAGGTATATTCAGATTCAGATTAGGAAGGGAGTGAAGTAAACAGAAAGAATACCTCAGGGTGTTGCTTCAACTTGATATCAACAATGATTACTTGGTTCAGTAGGAAGCATAATTTTGTAGCAATCAGTTCAACATAGGAATATTACATGGTAATGAGTATGTCTAGCTATGAATCCATTTGACTTTGCAACTTTCTTACAGGTTTATTTGATCAAGCGTTGGAGCCTACAGTGATATACTATGATAATCATAGTTATATCAAAATATCATAGAATCCAGTATTGCATGACAAGTCTAAGCATTAAGAGATAAAATATCACTTCATTCAAGATAGGATCCAGAATGGAGCAGTGAAGCTTCAATATATTTCCACAAATGAGCAGACTGCATATATTCTGACCAAACCCTTGGTTAAAGGGAAGTTTTTATTCTTTAGGGACAAACTTGGACTGGTGCAGAATAAACTCCTCGCTAAGAGGGAGTGTTGATGTTTGTATCATTAGATAGGTATTTCTACACATGTCTAAGTGTCTAGACTTGTGGAAGTCGTCTAAAGCCTTCTACCTTGAAAATTTAGTTTAATTAAAGGAATTATTAAAGTAAAGCGATTTTATTAGTGAGTTGAGTTTTATCTAAAGAAATGATTTAATTATCATTAGTGAATTAAATAATAGCCATTGATCTCAAGTGAGGTGAGAAGTAATCTCAACCGGCAATGAATTTGGATATTAGGGTTAGGCCATAACTCAATCTTATAAAAGAAAGGCAAGGGTGAAGGAAAAGACATTTACATGATACATTGATCAGAGAAGAGAATGATTTTTTCTCAAAGGATTGGATCCTGAAGGAATATGATTCAAGGAGATCTTGGATAGGTGGAGAAGGACTTCCATCTAGAGATCAGGTTAGGGAGAAGATATAACAGAGGTAGTAACAAGTGGGTTTCAACAAATTGGAGCCATAATAGTAGGGTCGCATCATATGAAGTTTCCCTATATTATTTGGGTTCATGTGCGTGGGTTTCGGTCGATATATATGTGTATACATGAGTTTTCTTAATGAAAGACGTGTACATATTGGGAACATGAAATATCAAGGCCATACAATAGATTAAGAGTTGCTAGGTTTTGCAGGTATTATCTATATGTTTTATGTATTTCTTTGTGGGAAATTTTTCCAAGTACACGAGCCCTTGTAATCTTTGTATTTATTTGAATAACAAGCTTAGTTGATAAAATATCTTTGTGTATTGTGGTTGAGATTTTTGGTTTTTGTATTTATTCCACTATCTTTATTTGAGTTGAATGTTCTAGCAAGTGTATGTTTTGTTTTGAGCTACTAATTTGATTTACAACAAGGAATTTACTAGATAACAAGACACCTAGGGCCGGAGTAAGGGAATTTAAACATTATATACAATGAATAACACAACCTATAACCTAGAAAGAAGTATTTTTTACAACAAAGATTGTAAGCCAAAAAAAAACCAATTGGAAACAAATAATGGAAACTCCTCTTGGTGCTTCAATAATGAAACAATTATCACAAATTTGTCCATAGACCTCCTAGCTTCCATTTCTTATACTATGAACTTTGAGTGCATTCTTGTATATCAACTTGTATCATGTAGCACCCTACTTCTGATCAAACAAAAAACATAAAATACAATAGCCTTATAGAAATATTTTATGGTATTCACATCAACCTCACCTTGGCCTTTAGACAACATCCTTATAGTTCAATGTTTGTAGAAGCATAATACATGAGTTTTCTGATATTAGGATATTGTGAGTGTCCATGATTTTAGAAGAACAAATATGGATGCACTATTGTTTTCCTAGTCGGCCATTTTATGGGGTTGCCTTTGAAATGTCAAAGTAAAACTTCTCTAGAACCATATGAAATGTAGCTTTGAACACATTCACATTAAAAGTTTCTCTATTGTCGCTTTTATGGTGAAGATTCTCCATCTTTATGCTCCCTAGCATGAAATATCATGGTCATTCCTCCTCAAATATATTCCCAATCTTATCAAATCCATGCTTAGGATTAATCCACAAAAATAAATGTTTTTATCATTTCATTGTTAGGATAATGTACCAATGCAAATGAATGTTTTCACCTTATATATAAAGCCTAAATAAATTGTTGAGATAGTAAAATAT